>DWOF01000012.1:0-19863 GCA_018250795.1 Clito sp. Burns02 | reverse complement strand
AGATATAATGGAAAATGTGAAAAAAACGGGGAAAATTATCTTTCACGCGGACGAAGTCGCTGGCGTTTGCTAGTGATAAAATACGAACAAAACTGTATTTTATATACCGAGTTTTCAAGTCTAATTTAAATAACCTTTTATGTTAACCGAATCGTTCTTTTATTGTTAAGATTATACAAATTATACCCACAACGTTAGCTTTGCAGTAAATCAAATTTTAGATGCAGGTACATACCACCTAATTATATGTCGGTAATATCTTGATTTTGAAAAACAATTGCATTAGAGTCTTCCTTGGTATCTATCTACAAGTAGGTAGTTGACCGGTTTTTGTGTAAATTTCCCTGAACCGCTGAATAATTCAACTTATTAACCTTGATAACATCAATAGAACGGAAATATCGGTACCTACAAGAAATCCATTTGTTTTACTCGATATATTTGCATTTGATTAATAAAAGGGAATGAACTTGTTAAATTATACCAGAAAGCATCAAAGGATCGGAACTAATGAATATCCATTTCACTTAGGACAATGAACTCTTCATACTAACAACAGGCTGTCAAAAGAAGACAGTTCCGTAAAGATAATTTCAGATTTCAGTCTATATCAGGGTTTGTATCCGAAGCGGCAGGGGTCATTGTCCGTCGAAATCTTCAGAAAGTTCAACGGTTCGAATTTACCACGATTGGCCAGTACCGACAGTTCTAAATAGCACTCAGTGACCGACCGAAGCGAGTGGTTTGGGAACGCCTAAAGAGGGTTTGTTTGTTCAAGTCATTTCGGCGCCGACCCCGACGTCACTCTTCGTTCCCGGACAGCCTGTCCTCAGGCTAATTGGCGGTGAGAAATTTTCGACAAGCGCTTTATTATAGCTTCGCGAAGATCTGCTCCGCACTTCATTTAGAAGTATCCGAACGTTCAACTGTAACTGGTATTCCACGGCGGAAATTTGCGTTCGTAACTTTTCGGTCCTTTGAAGTGCTAGCTTTATTCAGTCAATCAAATTCGCGGAGGCTGATGTTTCGCGACAATGGATACACCGTATACCGGTAAAGACGTATCGCATATTCTATAAATCAATTGTTGATTCCATAATGAATAAGCCTTTGACGTCGCCCTTATCTAAATCTCACCTGCATTGGCAACCGCTGATCAGTGCATAGATAGAAGCGGCATTACGGCATGCTGTTCTTAGTAGATACCGGCTGTTTGTCATCGTAAAATATACATTTTATTATTCATACATACCTTCATATAAAACTATAGCAGGGTCAAACTTAGTATTCATTATCCTGACATCCAAAAATACCGTCAAAAGCTACTAGTTTTCGATGTTAAGACGTGAAAATTGGTACCTAATAAGCAAAGTTGTTAAGTCCTTAACTGTTTAAATCTGCTACGAATAAATATAAACTATAATGAGTAAGTAGCAGATGCTTTTGTGTTATAACAATTAGTCTTTTATGATTTTCTGAAATTATTGATTGCTTGCAATTAATTGCCTCAAGCCATAAAATTCAAAACGCACGTCCGCATACTATTTTCATTTACAAACTTAACCGAAGTTAATTATAGTAGAGTATCGTGTTTATTTAATAACATTATGGATTGGTTGAGTGATTAAGGTGTGAGATGGTCTGGATAAGGACGCCAGTCGTCTCGGATAGCACCTGCCTCGACGCTTTGAAAACTGCCTATTACACCGTCATTAGTATGAAGAAACCCCACGTTTAACAACGTATTAATTGTGTTATTTAACGCTCGCTGCCTCTACCGGCAGACTGATTTATTCGACGTTTGTACGGAGTACACAAAGTGACCATTTCAAAGAAGCCGATGCATTCATCTAACTAATTTGTTTAATTGTATTAGCGACTAAACAACGTTAAATAAATATTGATTGCGCGCATAGCAAGCCGCCGCCGGGCGATAAATCCTGGTTTTCATTTGCTTACAATAAAATCCGGTATTTAATAAACCTAGGTACCTACTCATACGGATAATCTGAGAACCATTAACATTCTAGAACCTTTCGATCATAAATAGGAATTAATTCACGTAGGTACTTTGTTCATTCGTTCAAACATTTTACCCTTAAAACAGTGCATGGCGGTATACTCGTATTCGTATAAAAATAAATGATTGTAAGTAACATACCTACGTGCTTAATTCAGTTTCGAAATTATTTCCATCCGTACTTAAAGCACTCGTATTTTGATAAAAAAATAACTACCTAACTACCTATTTGTAACGATTTTTTAAACGCCTACACTTACTCGTATATATATATATAGTGCATAGTGGTAGGTATACTGTTTCATTGTTATCCATCCAAAAAGCGGGTAAATCTGTGAGCTGAGAGAATAAAGCCCAAAGCAATGAAAAAACGATATTGGTTTATTTTTTTCACCTAATTGAAACAGCATTTGATTCTGATCGAGATCCACTCTCTTGCTTCATTCATTCCATACAAAGAAAGGGTACGCTGCATTGTCTTCGTAGTCTTATGCACCAATTGTTCAATCTATATTCATTCAGCCGATCTGCGTTGCAGAGCAATTAAAAACGTATAAATCATACACGTTCACCCCTGCATCGAATATGTACAATGTATCAAACTCTTGTTATAGTTGCATCTCACGAGTACGCGGAGATCAATCAATATTGAACTTTATATCCAACGCAGTAAAGGTTACGTAGCATGTCTTCGTTAATACGAATCGATTATTTGTTCCAACTCAATTTGCAAAGTATTGTATTAGTATCTTTGACGAAACTTAAGAAGACTAGAAACAGTTTTGTAAATAAAACACAACTGAATCATTATGTAAAATCATTTTATAAATAAATGATGTACGGTCTCATTAATGAAGCTTCCAGCTTTTTCTACTATGGTGTACAAACCACAATTCTGTCCACTTATAGCTGGCATAAATATTACATTTATAATCTTTTTGCACCTTTTTAATCATCTGTTCTACTGCGGACGGGGCCGATCAGGTTTCCGAGGTGATTTACACTTAGCATAATTATCCTTATTAGATTCCTTACTAAATCCCAAAAAAATACTATGAAGCACACGAAAGCTATTCTATTTTTAGAAGTGAAATCGATCGAGATAATCACACTGTAAACCCGAACAGGAATCCCCACGATATTGAATAAATACTAATATGGTAGACGCTTCAATAACGCAAGCGATTGTGGGCAGAGAGAATGTACTGTGGACAAGAATGACAAAGCACCTGAGAACGTTATTAATACTTGTCTTACAATTCTAGTTAGCGGTCGCCGAAACCGCCGACGCATGAACTCCCGCAAACACAACTTTTTATCCAACATATGAATAGCGAGAGTATTTATATTGTAATAGAAGAATCATGTAACATGTTTTATATTGACGGCAGCGATAATTATAAGTACACTGCCGTGGCACGATGAACACGCGGCAAAAACCGATCATGAGAACTTGGACTCGGTTGGTTTTCCTACTTGCAATGCGATCAATAGCTACGCGCCGACATTTACCCATAATTAGCGATTAAGCAAAAAAATTATCGTATGAGAAGCAACTACTAGGCGTTAAACTAATGATGGGCATCAATAAGGACAGAGTGAAAAACGTGTCAGCGTTTACTCAAGTAGCATAAACTTGACAAATATAGACCGACTGCTCTAAGGTGGTGGTACTAAAATTTAAATACATTAACTAGGCGTCCAGTACGAAAACGCACTGGTGTGCTATTAAAAGCCTCGTAATGGGGATGAGGAAAAAAATTGATTAATTCCAAGAAGCTTTATGTCAACAAACTAAATGAAAAACACGTCAATTGAACACAGATGATCTGTCATATAGGTAGGTGGGTGATACGACCATACTTGATAATTACCTGATTCACTTACTAGGAAATCGAAATCTACTAATTTTCAATACACGAGTATTTAGGTTATTTAAATGTTGTATTCAATTACAAAAATCCTTAATCAGCAATCAGTAATTAACGTCTTTTAAATTAAATCATACAGATCTAGCTTACGTACGTACTCTGAACGATTATATCTCTCTGATAATATAATAATAAATTATTTATCGTAAAACTTTAGATATTGAGGAAAATACAAACAAAATTACCTATTTTTAACTTTTGAAAAAAAAATTGTCCAGTTAAAGTAATATTTTATTAAACATTGTAATTTATCTCTAAACCAAATTACAATATATCAGGACATCACAATTATCATTTCTTCGAAGTTGAAATTCTAAGAAAGCGATGTTCCTATTATACTTTCATGAGTGACAACATAATGCATTCTATTTAGCTTTTTATATTCACCTTGATTAGTACACTATACCTACATAATAAACGCCGCTATTGTATTTACAAACATTTATTTTATAATAACCGGTTTCAGTCACAGCTATTAGCGATTATTGTTTTTTTTTCCTTTTTACCGGAACGTGTACCTGAACTTTGCCTTCGACTGAGAAAAAACTATAATATCGAACCTTATGTAATGCATAAACAATAACTTTCACCCATCTTTAATAGTGCTCATGTTTCTAGTACCTTCTGTTGATATCCTTTATGACAGGAGAATTGTTTCATAGGCAGGTACTAGCAAGTAGGATATCTACGTAATGAAGGACAGCGATTAACAATCTTAATGTGCCTTCAAGCCTTTTATATGTGTCATTATCATCCATGAGGCTTCATTGCGGATTGTACACTTACAATCTTGTATGAAAAATAGATATATTGCGTTTCAATTTTCGTTGGCTACATTCCCTCGACTCTTGTTCAACTCGTAAACAATAAAAAGGCTGACACATGGCGTATCGCTGAAAACATGCGGATTTAATTAAATGCAGAATAATTGCGGCTTTTACAAAATAATTTCAGGAAAATATGATCGATAGCGATTACGCATTTAGGTATCATACGACGCCATGTTTCCATGTTCGCTGTGCCGACAAACACCGATACAGCGCCGATAATCTGATACAACATTCGTATCTAATAAACTCGTGTTTTGTTACCTTTACTGTTGCCGCTATCGGCTTACATAAGAGCGTTGTCTTCGTCTACCTACACCGATACACATATCGATTGCGATAATGATTTCTTTATATCAAACCATTTTGCTGATAGCCAGTGTGCGCTACGCTTAAACACACACCAATTTGCAACGTTGGAAAATGACACGTAAGGGAAGCGGAAAGCGGTGTCCACTTCAGCTGAGTAATGTCCTGAGCTTAGCCTACAAAGAGAGAAATGTGATCGGGGGAAATCATGTGAAGTGACGTCACACGGGAGCGGGAGCCACCCCGGCACGAATCGTTTGTCCTCTTTTTAGAGATTTGCACATCTATAACGTAGTGCAATATACGAGCAACGTTTCCAATTTCTTTGTCAGAGAGGTAGGGTTTATTCGAATTTTAGTCCTTAAAAATTAATTATGCGAAGCGACGAGGCCCCAGTGCTTTCAATGGCACTATAAATTAGAGATAGGTGAAAAATGCATGAATTTTGGATAAAGCGGGCGTCTACGATAGGAACGGAATTTCGAACGGTGTCCTAATGGAGTCTAGTTCACTGTTTAATTCTATTTTCTGATAGCTTGAAGCGTCGGCTGAATTTTTCTCTTTCGTAAATGAACTATTAGAATTTCATTGCATCACCCGATTGATAGTATGATACAGGAAGTAAAAAAACTTACCCATTGAAGGGATATCCGGCAAAGGCAGCGTCGTAGGGATGGTAGACGGCGGGGTAGGGCCAACTCGCTGCACTTGCTGCCAAGTTCTCCTTCAGCTCAATTCCCGCAGCCTAATAAAATTTACGGAAAATTAAAAAACAGTCTCAATACATGTACACGTCCCTACTAATTACTAAACTAAACAGACAACTCCTTTAGGTATAGATATGTACATAGGCAACTTTGTAGTAGAATAAAGAATAAAAAATATCCACACGTCAAAATACAAAAACCTCTTTACGATACATAAACATGATATATTAACAACAAACACTACTATAAATTCATCAAGTTGAACCATAATATCTCCTTACTCGTTTCCGGTAGCTTTTACTTAATCCATTACCAGAATGCACCTCAACGGTTTGATTTCTTGATCGATCGTTTTAGTGTTCCGTCTTAACTATTATTATTTAATGGCCGAAGATAGGCGACGTATGCATCAATCATCTACCGTTAGAGAAATGTATCTTTTTTGTTTGTTTAAACTTTGCTCTAATGGCTTCAAAATCTATTATGTTATTTCATTACGCCCTCAGATACGATAAGAAGTAATAACAATTTAAGCAAAGAATAATAAATGTTAATACAGCGAAATTGTCATAAAGGAAATTTTTTGCTCATAAATGGTGATTTAAAACTAAAATCTTGAATTATTGTTAGCCAATTTGTGCTTGAAAATCGCGTAAAAAACCCTCCACTCAGTCACTAAAGGACAGAGGGTCCAAAAATTTATAGCGACGCATTAAAAATAACTCAGGAGCGAGTCTTAATGCGGTCAACCAGGATAAATCTATCAAAAGATTTTGTTGTCCAACAACTTCATTGGTGGCCGAATCGAAAATCCGATAATAAATTTTACTCAAGTACGACAGCGTAATCCAGTCGGTCTGTCGCTCTTTGTTGCTTCGACCTCTCTGATATAATTCCAGTTTTCTGTTACTTCAAATAATCGGGCTAAGCTGTGACGCGAATCTGCAGTTACTCGGATTTATTGTTGTGTGTAACGTTATTTGCCCATTTGACGCATTAGGGCTTTTTGAAATTATGCATGCATCATACGCGGTAAGAAATTGATGCTCCTTGCCCTTGGAACCTTCTAAGATTCGTATAAAATGTTAACATTTCACGGCGGGCGTTTACATTTCAACCCTCAACGATTACAAAATTAGATTGTCATATCGATGATTACGAACGTCTTGTTAGCGGTTGGTAAAAAAAGTCAGAGTTCTTGCAAGGGCAGCCCGTAATGAAATACATAAATGGCTACCCGGTTCACTGGTACAAAAAATATGATCGTAATTTTTATTGGTACCAACATTATAAGCTTAATGGAACTCGGCTATAATCCCATTAACATTAATAATATGTTCAACTAGGTATATTTTTATGGAACGAATAATTTTATAATCCGTTGAACGATTCGGTTGACACGCAACGCGTATCGGGCTCTGAGACGGCGGCAATACTCGTAGTGCCTTCAACCGCCTTCGTGAAGTTCGTAATAAAAGTAATTAAATGTTTAAATGTGCATGACGAGAGTTGACGACGCATTCAGTTGTGACCTCTTTTCGCATTGTCGAAAATGTTATTGTTCACGTCAACCGTGCCTCGTGTCGATTTATGTTTCACGTCTGCTGTTGGTTTTGAATCGATTTTTTTTGGTTATCGATATAACAAAATCGATTTTTTAATTCTATATGTTAATGCGTATTCATTTCTACTGAAACAAACTGCTTTTGAGTACTTCATACAATGTAGGTATCTAACTAAAATTCCTTACAAAATCATTATTATTTGTGAAGCGCTAAACATACTGTTTAACCTTTAGTATTGTAATATAATATTTAAATACCAAAGCTAGTCGAATCTAATACAATGTTCTAGAACACAAATAATATTTGTACTTTTAAATATTGCAAGCGTATTACTTAGTCATTATCAAAACAGCATGTTTAATGCTACTGTTTATACGAAACTATTTAAATTTCAATATTAATAAATTAAAATATTTTTTACTGCTCGAATCATTCCGCGTGAAATTCATGAATTAGTCAAAGTGTCATAGATCGTAACATCTCTATGAATTATGATCGTCGCTAACCACAAATCTATTAAGAAGTGTTGGACAACAAAATGTGGATTTATTTTCGGACTACTTCATTAGAACTATAAATTATTATTTTTTCAATACTCCACCGTCGACTTCCTGAGACGTCAACACCACGTGTGAGACTCCTCGCGTAATAAAAATTCTGAATTAGCTTATTATGAGAGTTACCGATAATTTTCGACATCAGTTAGGTAGAACGAGGTAAAGATGTTTAGTTTTTTTATCGGAGAAAAAAGTATCAAAAAAAATTATCTTTATTAATTTTAAATCGGATAATTCTTTAACTGAACATGAGGTAATAATAATGACAGTGTCAAAATACGATAAATAAAAAAAATGTGTTTGATGTTACTGATGTTAGTGAATGTAACCCCCAAGTGGTAAAGGCTTTATAAATTGTAGACGAAATAAAGGCGTAAACGAAAAAACGACCAGGAGGCATGAACCCATTGAAGGCGAGGACTCAGGCGCGGTTCGACTTAACACTTTGCCACCGACGATGATAAATGATCATCTCCATGAATGATTGAATCATCTGTCGGGACACGTTCACGGCCCCACCTTTTAACACCTTCCTCCAAAAGTTTTACTACGCGTCATATATTACGTGCCATGGCTACTTTTATGTTGTTATGATCATTATCATTCAAAGTCACCCACACGCAGTCGGCGGAGAGCCTCAAACCAACACCGCTCTCTTTTATTATATCAAACGTACATTCATATTAGTTTTCACGTGTGAAGTTCTGTTTTAATTTTAAAACAATATGTTAATGGATTCAAAACATTACTTCGTTCAAACCTCAGTACAGGAAAAACGAGTAACAAACTCGATGTTGCCTCTAATATTGATGTTATCACGTCAAACTATTTTTTTAAACTTCTTTCCTACTGTGGAATCTCGGCTTTACAAGAATATTAATCTTTGAGAAAGGAATTGTTAAACGTATTAAGTTATTAAACCGGACCGGGGTAGAATACAACTTTTTGTGTGATGTACAAAAGAACATACATCATCGGATTACGATTCTAATTTATGCGTATTCTTTATATCATAAAGCTTATTGTTGCGTCTACTTAACACGGTGAAGGATCCTTATAGCTGCTTTCTAAGGCTGTATTTTGACATCGGATCCTAATTATTTTAAGGTAATGCGTTTTATAGTGGGTGAGTAGAAAAAGAACAGTATAATAAATGGTAAGCTCCTCTCGTGTAGAGTTTTAATCCCTTTCATTTAGATGATATCTCGCCTTCGTACCGTGATTCGGTATTAGCTTTTGTGAAACCAATTAATTATAGTCGAGGCTTCCTACGATTAAGTTAACAGACGTTATTGGATAATGAGGGTCAGTAAAATATTTGGAGAGGTAATAAGCGTCCATCAACAAGAGGAGGTCAACGTGTGTAGTCACTTCATCTTTCTTGATTAATTACAAACACGTCGAGTTAACGACGTTAACAAAACTGATAATGATGTGGAATTTGGATAAAATTATACTCGTACTAACGGGTGAAGTGGGTTCATTCATCATATCTATGGGACCATTGATATCGAAAGGTTTAACTTTAAAAACTTCGAAGAATTACTATTGATACTAGTGATGCGAATTGCGATTAAAGTATTCACAAACAAATGTGTGACGAAAGAATCGTGTGGCAGGTGTAATTACAAAGGTCATACGAATTAGTTGTTGTCGTGAAATGACTCAATAAATGTAGGGGTATATCGTTATGTTACAATTATATCTAACGAAATCACGTTGGGTACAGATCAGGAATGTGAAAGTTGATTGAAGAAAATTGAATGCTAATTTAATGTGGCCAAATAAATGAAACTCGCCGATGATTAATTTCATTACGCGTATAAAAGATCCCAATCAGACACTTAAAGATATATTTAAAAAGGCGTATCAAAAAGGTATTAGTGAGTTACAGGCTACCGCCGTTGATTTAGTAAATGCATAGATAACTCTTTATCATAATTATAGAGGTAATTAAAATTAAAAGTGCGGATTATCACAATAGGTAAAGAAATGTTTACCGTCGGAAGCCTATAGTATCAACGTAAAATTATGGACATATAAAAAAATTAATCATACTAAATTAGGTTGCGTTGACATGTCTTATTGCCTGTGTACATATCTATGGAGTTGCTATTTACTTACCTTTCTATCGTACTTAGTATTTATGATTAAGAATCCAATTACATGTTTCTATTGCATACCTACTAGTATATCGCCAATTATACGAGTAGGTTTCTTGTGTGGCCGTAATAATCTAAAACTTGTTATCCGGTGTTGAACTTTTCCTAATACAGCCTATTAAGACCGTGTCTTGACATAACTTGAGTTTGATTGACTAGGTAATAGCCATGCTACATTGTATGTAAGCTTAATATTGGCAGGTTAGGTGGAAATGAAGTTGGTATAATACTAACAGGGTTTGTGTAAAAAGGTGGTTGGTCGGCTGCGAGTGCTGGGAAGTATGCAGCCATGCCAGCGGCGGTGGCGGCGGCGTCGGAGTAGGGCGCGCTGTACATGGACAGCGGCACCCCGGACGCCAGCCGCTGGTAGTTGAGGAACTCGTACTGGCACGAGCAGACCGTCTGTCCTGTGATCGGGTCCTGGAATATAGGCCTGCCGGTGTCGCAGCAGCGCGGCGCTGACGCAGCCGGCGAGCTCGGCCGGGCGGAGCCGCTCCCGCCGCCCGTCGCGCTCATCCCCGCCTGCGCCGGCGGCGGACTGTTGGAGGCTGTCGATATGGTGCTCTGTAAGTTGCAAATTTTGAAATGCCTTTATGGCGCGTTTTAACATTCGCTGATGCGGCGTGTGCAAACATTGGAGGCCTCCTCGTGCTCAGCTAATCGCAAGGCATATTTATCAATGCTTACGTCATTGTCTATTCAGTCGCGCGCATATATAATAATAGTATAATAGATTATTAAAAAGTGTTAAGCGATGATGGATAACAAATGAGGATTTAACGACGGGAGCGTCAAGGGAGGGTATGAGAAACGGTGGGCGTCGCTCGCGCCTCGTCAGTCGACAATTCGTACGCAAATCGGACACGCTCGCGAAACCCTTTTTATGCATTGTGAGAAGAAATTAGATTACGCATCGTCGCACCACTAATGCGATCAGACTAAGGATTTTGAATCTGATGACAAAGGGACCGGGATATTGTTATTATAATAGATTTATCCGTGGCCCTACCTGAATCGATGTCGCGGTCGTTGACTAAACATCCGCATGTATGCTGACAAAGCGGCCTACATTCCTAATAATTGAATGCTGCAAATCCATACTTTGATAAATAACTTTCTAAATATTTGTCATTCGAATGAAAAATGGTCTCCGGCCGTCTAACAATCGTTATGTTTTCAATAGGATTAGAAACCGAGAAATGCCAACCGACAACTCACGATTCAAGTCCCTGTCAACTACGTAGTCGAATGAAAATAAGAATTAGACCTCTTTTGTGTCCTTTCTGTTTTTATAGGATATTTCCGGATGGCATAAATCGTCTTTGAACATAAATCTGTGATGTAGCGATCTGAGGTAATGTTAAGATTAACTCAAGGTTAACTTGTTACTGTTTTGTAAGTATTCGTGTAAGTTCGGCTATTCGTTTGTATGGACTTAACCTATCAGGTAGGTAGTGTAGGTGTTCGTAAGCCCGGTAATGTCAGGCGCGGTTGACTGTGTAGTAAGCCGGGAGTGCGACCCGTTCGCATTGGATAAGGCTTCAGCGTAGCCCCAAGCACGCAACCAGAACGCCATGTTTTATCGCTGAAAATTTTCGACCTATGGCAGCGCTTCGTTTGCCACCGTACGCGGCTAAAAACATTTATTGTGCCGAGGGAATTATTGAGGTAATCCCGAAGCCGTTAAACGTCGAATCCCTGCATTACCTACATTACATACCCTGCATAGTTATTTAATCCTTGCTCGCAACATTGTACGTATACCGCGGGTTCCGGGGCTATAGGTGGTTCGACAGGCGAGGTGCGTGCAAGGACCTAATGTCTCTCGCAATAGAGATGATATCGATCTGCACGGCGTACGTGGCTGAAATTGACGCGGGTGCTTTAGAGGGATTGAATCCGCTCAAACGTTACGAGTGTTGGATGAAACGACACAATATCTGTACTACACCATGCTTTATTTATCCACCGTGTCGGCCATTGTGGATTGTTGACATTTTGCATATTATATAACGTACCTACGAGTATGTGTGCGTGTGTGAATTAGATAGGTATTATGTAAGTGCGATTTTAATTGCGCGTACGGGCATTTTTTTTCTCTTTCATATTTAGTGAAAATGCTGACGGTTAAGTACCTACATTTCATAGATAAATGAAACAATAACAAAGTTAATAGGAAAATTACAGTATTATGCAACTTGTATACCTACTTTCTTGTCGGTGAAGTAAACAAAATAGTCTGTATCAGCTATAGAAACAGTATCACATTTCCAAAATAAACATTAACAGTTCAACAAACACGAAATGGCACTTAAGGGAAATAAGCAAATAGTGGTAAAAAAACCGAGGCCCAATGGAAATACTCCAGGGTCATAATAATGATAGACAAAGCGGCAACTTAACTCAAGTGGCAATCATCTCAACGTCGGATGCGACAGATGTTTGTCTCACGCTGATTTGATGTTTAGGCTATCTGTTAACCTACCGTGGATGTCTCTTTTCGTTATTTAGTACTTTTGTATATTTGTACTTTAGTACTTTTGTACAAAATCTAACTGATCTATATGTGTATATATAGAAACGTACAAATAGTTCTCACATCCCTTACTAACAATATTGCTTGTTTATTTGTTCCACTTCCACAGCGGAACGAACCAATCAATTTCCATGAAATTATTGTAAGCATTGTAAACATGTTCTGGATATATTTTGTACACACTAAACCTCTTCGAAACAGTACCTACACATATTATGGTATATACCTAAGATACATACATCTGTATTTTTTCAGCCTTTTTGAATTCGCGACCCTTACATAAGTTAAAAAATTGTGGCGAACCCCTGACGCCTTAGTAAAATTATATCAGCTATTTTAGTTAAGGACCTAAGTATTGAGTATGTTACCTTATAGAACCAAGTATCAATATATTAGGTACTGAAAAATAAACAACCTAGAGCTACAAGCCCAATAGTCGACAGTTACTAATGATAACTAAATGAATGATCAATTAGTAGGTAATACAAACTTCTAGTAGTTCTAGTTAAAGAAAATTGTTAGGTAATGTGTGGCGATAGTTAAGGTAGTAAGTGCTGTCAGTCTGATGTGAACAAGTAAGACTTAAGTGGCTATAATCCGAACATCGAATGCAACAGTTGCTTGTTACAGTCAAACACGCATTTTATGCTCAATTTAATGCGACAAAAGCGTGACATGAGGCGCGAGGAAAAGAAAACTAGACAAATCTGGAACATTTCACTAAATTTTAGGTTAATTATATTTTCGAGGAAATTATTGGCGAATTACGGTTAAAAGTGTTGATTGCGATAATTGTACGTTTTACAGGAAAACTGATGAATAAGTCCATCAAGATTATCTGTTTTCCAGTAATACTGATGGAATGGTCATTGGAAAAGGTCATCAGAACCGTAATGAAAATTCATTAGAACTGCTTTTTTTGAATTTATCCTTCTATTTATCCCAAAATTAAATAGCTAATTTACGACTTTTCAAGGAACTGAACAAACGCCTTTAAAATGGGTCACCTAGCTATTTACCATAATTCAGTATCCCTAGTATCTGATATGAACTTATAATTAATTGTAGGGAGATATACCTACGTAAACGAATGTAGAGAGATGTTTTAGTTCAAAAGGAAGAAAAAATCGTCTATTTTAGTACCGCATGTCTATTCTGATCATGACTTATTTGTCTGTTATTAAAATAGTTCAGATTCTATTGACCAGCTGTGGATGCTCTCATTTTGAAAATGTTCATTTATAATTGTCCTAATAATAGTCACAGTTAATTTGGGAGCAATAGATTCAGTTCAACGTTATTTATTGAGTTTAGGTATACACATGTGCAGAATAGTTGCTAAAGCTGATACGAAAACAAATAAAGATAAGGCATCCATTCGAAAGATCGATACACAAAGTACACTGTAACGAAACCAGTCCATATAAACACGGCGCACATAAGAGTCATTGATACGTAAATTGGGCATCTAAAATGAATGAGCAAATGGGTGAAGTTTATCACAACGGAGACGTGTATTGGTGTTGCAGCAAAACGGACGATAACGCATAGAGCACTACATGCGGCCATTTATCAAGACAAGAGACATTAGAAACGGACGTACCCAACTATTGCTTACGCACTTACATATACGTGTTTATTAGATAAAGAGAACAAAAAACTTGTCATCATATCCTTTTCAAATATCGAACGACTGTAGGATTAAAGTGCCGCTGCACCTTATCTCGTGCAGACATCTTTTAAAAAACAAACACGAGGTATATTCTCTTTTTGTCGTCTTTTTTTATCGTAACCCGCAGGATGTGTTAGAGTCGTTAAGCCCTTTTAAGTGTTAAACCATGTAACTGAATATTCGAACGTATAAGGGTCCGGTCTATTTGTCAAATAATGTAAAAAAGTTAATCTTAGAGAAATCGGACCCAATGACATGAATTTCGTTAAAGACATCAAGGGGCAAAAAATGTCGATGACATGTTGGTTGCTAACCGTGGGTGACGCAGGATGGCCATGGTACCTGCCGACGGTTTTTATCAAAGCAGGGCCTTGGTAGGCATCATTAAAGTATTAAATTTACGATAAGGTTGTACCCCGTACAGAAATAATTCGACTGTCGTGTTAATGCGTTAGAACGAGCCTCATACCTAAATCCGTACTCTACATAACATTTTAAGGTGAAGCATACAATATTGGCAAAGTACATAATTGTATGTAAAAATATTTCATTCAATTGGTATTGATATCCAGTTGAAACATTACCTCGCATACGCCGCGATGTGCACCATTGGAAATACCGTAAAATATACAATTTTTACTCATGTACAAGATTTCATACTTCATCTTGCACGGAACATGGTGCACTGAAAATGCATTATACCTACATACGAAGTCATTTTTACTAGCAATTTAAATTATTAACATTTTCTTAAGCCTTCTTAAGCAAGCTTACTTGCTCTCACGTTGCTAGTCGAATGGCGAGGATCGAACCTGCGACCCGAGAAACACTATGGATCTTAAGTTCGCCCATTAAGCTATAGACGTTTCAAAGATGTTTGTTTCCACTCCACTTTAATCTAAGAGCGGCTACCTCGTTAGTTTAACTGTTGTATAGAAATGATAAGCGGGTCGGAAGGTAATTGTAAGCTAATAAGTCATTCATTGAAGTGCCGCTACGTTCTAGTTAGTGTGGATTAATTCAGCATAAACATTATCAACGTGATTGGAAACTAATTACGCTGTTTAAATGGTATTGATCATTAATGAGATCTGGGAACTGCATTATCTAAATCAGTACCCTCCAGTCATCAATCTGTTACCTAACCGCACAATTGATCGAGTTAGCGTTATACAGTTGCTGTTTACTGATCCCATTGAATCTATCATTGGCCGCAAATTATGTTCTATATGATATAGGTACTAAAATAGAAGCGTTGTTGTGGTGTGCTACTAAAAATGTTACTACTAAATAATAGCTATACTATAGCCAATTGCGGAAGGCGCTTTGTACCTAATTATAAAAATCATACTATGAGAGCATAGATCAATTTCATAAATATTTTCAATTATTGTGTCGCAGTACAGTACCTATGGCTTAAGCTATTAGGTGGGGTCGAGACAATGTTCGTGCTCGAATAGCTGGAGTGCCGGCATTCCCCCATAATCCTTCGCGCATAGTCGACCGAAGAAAAAGCATCACAATTTGATAGATCTCCAGATAAGACGGCGTGAACGTCACGCCGCGCTGCGCCTCGGCATTCCGCGCCTTGAGAAAACCGTATGCGAATAATTCCGATCTGGCACATTTTTTCACCGCCTTTACATCGGGTTAATTGCAGTGATTAGAATCTATAATAAAATAATTTGTTTAACAACCACGGTTGCGCGCTCTCCCGATAGATTTCGCTACCTATTTGTGT
This sequence comes from Clito sp. Burns02, assembly GCA_018250795.1. Classification (NCBI taxonomy): domain Eukaryota; kingdom Metazoa; phylum Arthropoda; class Insecta; order Lepidoptera; family Hesperiidae; genus Clito; species Clito sp. Burns02. The sequence continues at coordinate 3,836 of DWOF01000012.1, read as the reverse complement.
TTAAATTTATTGCTCTCGAAACAACCCGGGCCGTGGCCGGGCGCTCAAAACTGCAGTGACACTAATTGAGACGCATCTCCATACCTCCGCTACGAGGCCTCCACGGTCTAGTACACAGATGTTGAGTGACATTCGTTTCACGTCGCCTCTAAGCCCCATCGGGAACCATACGTTCGTCATTCGGCGAGCGATAACGCCCGGATTAGCGGAGCCTGCATCCGATACTCAGACGTGCGAAATCCTGAAGGATTTTTGGTGTGAGAGTGATAAAATCTTCGATAAAGGCTAATCAGTCTGCAGATACCCGGTGTACACGGGGATTAATTTAAATGAAACAGGTATCTTTCAAAGCTAACGAACCCAAGCGTAAGAATTTCTGAAGGATTTTTTGTGTTCACGATAATGAAACTTCGTTTATAAATGTGTTTTATTTATCAGAATACAATGCGCGCTTCATTCAAATTCTGTATCTTTCATTCACGTGGAAGCAGTTGAACATGTTTTTAGCTCACTAGGTTAGCTTAATTTAAACGACCTACCTCATTTACATAATTTAGATTAATAGTAGTTTTAACATGAGAATGATTTAATAAACTTGAATAAAATGTGTTCTTGATAAACTAAATAATTCAATGTATTGTCTAAAAGTGAGAGTAATTCGAATTTTTATGCTAAGAACTCCTTGAGTAGTTCCTGTAATAATTCAATATTCTGAAGTCCATTTAGCATAATTTAGCGTCACCAATCACATACAATGGAGTAAATCTAGAGCTAGATTAGTACCGCGTTGGCGGCCAGTTGATTGTGAGTTATGTCCGATTATGATAGCTTACGGGTCTTAGGACTTAGAGTTTAGAGCTTACGGCTTAGGACGTACAACACGGGTTCTCTGGTTTGATAAATTTCATCGCACGGTACTTAGCGTCTTAGTGTGGGCAAGTGACCAGCTGTCGAGGAGGATAAGTAGACACCAACAACTGAAGTTACTTCAAACTAGCAATTTGTTACATGCTTTTAGTGCCATCTTAACGTAGGTACCTATACTTTTTGTTAAAGCCTTAGATGAAGGCATTTAATTAATTTAATATCTATCGGAGGCTTTATGGGAGGTTTGAGATCAGCCCTCACGGACCACTAGTTCATCCCCATTGGGGCAACGTGGTGGAGTATGGGTCAGGCCTCCCCCAGTTATGGGAGACAACCGATTTACCGAACCGGCTAGATTAAAACAGTTAAAATGGTTAACTTGTTTTATTTTCTTTGATGAGACCGCTTCCAGTTTTTTTCTATCAAAATGTTACAGAAAATGAATCGAGATAAGCTCGAGAACACTATCTAGTGCTCTTGACGTAAATTGTGTAATTACTGTAATTGTCTACTTCTTGCTTCCATTTGCGCTTCGATTTAAATCAACATAATAATTATCTATTAAATTCTAGTAAATATTTCTTGATAATGGAGGTTTTACTCATGTTTGTTTTCGGTTTAGTCCGACTAGTTTCGAATCACGATGGAAACCTAATGACGCTTAAGTTTTTTTATTTTAATAAATCGATTTGATTTTATGTAACTTATTTTATTTGTTATTAAAAGCGCTTAAATATCAAGGAAACTTGTGTCATTACGTAACTAAGCTTTAATGGAAATGTTTATTAATAAAATAGTATGACGTTGTTGATATACTGATACTATAATTACAGTCATGTAGTAAGGCAAACGTCTAAGCAGACGCCGCAGTTACGCCTGAATTACCAACACAGAAGTGTTTATACTTGTTTTATCAGTGGATTTGCTCGGGAATGAATAACTAAACGTCGTGTGATTCGCCTTTAATTACCATTGCTGTTCGCGTGAATAGGAGAACGCGATTAATTAGCACACACTTGCCGTTTTTATAACGTCGTTTCAACTGACATTGGGATTATCAGGGTGAATCTAAAAGCTTAGCTGAACCATTATTCTATCAATGCTTTGATATAATGCTAAATTCTATCTCTTGAGAGTTTGTCGGTAATTGATTACATCTCAAGTGCTTTTGTATAAACATTAAGTTTTTTGGACTATACTCGTATATTGTATTGTTTAAAAGCAAAGCTCTACAATAACTTTTAGGAAACTTTATCGCAAGTACTTCTTTATATTCTAACAAAAGGTAATCACAATTCCCTTATATTCCAAACGCACAGGATATAGGTAAAACCTTCGAATCAGTGGAGGTTATTCACCTACCGGTAAACGCTCACACCTTTCCGTTCCGAAAAGCGTTTCTTCCTCAAAGCTATTTACATAAAATTGTGACGTTAATTGGACAATAATACGTTACGCCGGTCTCGAGGATTCTATCCCGACCGCATCCTGTGTAGAGATATCCGAATAGATAAGCCGCGAAATTGGCCCACCCTCGTATAAATGCTCTTAAAGAAATTCACACCTTTCCTAATTAACGTTGTAACGGGGGAAGAATAAATATTGGGAGGGTTTCCACCAATTCCCCTGACGGTGTAATGAAAAGATAAATACGTAATAATAGTGTATAATGGCCGATGCATATCTACGTGTATTAACCAAATTGTGGCGTTACTTCTAATACTTATCGCTATACAAACATCTGTCTCGGCTTGCTTCAGGTTCAATCTAAATGAAGCTTTATTAATAAATTTAAGCCTTAAAAATAATTCAATCAAACAATACAATAAATCAAAATATACCTACTGCCATTCGAACCTACTAAAATTATAAAGCAGAACATTTTATACATATTCCTTTAAATTCATTTTGTTATTTAACAATTTAGGTAAGCGAGGCAACAGACTAATTTATTTTGTAGATTTTAAGAAGAATAAAAATCGTAATTACGATTCTTTTGATAAAGGAAAATAACATCAAATTATGCTCTAATGAATATTTAATTTAAATAATTCGTACACGGTGTCAAGTACCTAATTACGAACAGCCTAATATTTAAAACAATGTTTTACAGGTATTTTCAACGCTTTATCTACGTTTAATGTAGGTACTTGATTTGATTTTAGCAGTGCTTGTACGTCACGTTTGGTTTCATACGTGATACTGATAAACGTGAGATAACGATAGATTGGAATAGAAATAAACAAGTTGTGTTTAATATAAGTCCAAAAAAACTAAACCGCTAAAATAAAAAAAATCCTGCTTTTTGAAAGCGCAATGTATGAAAATTTTACAGTCTAAGCTATGACATTTTTTATTATAGACACGAATCCAATGACACCTCTTACGAGTAGGTATGGGTACCTTTTAATGGGAAGACTAATGACCAGCAAATCCAAAAAAGGCTTGAGGTCAAAAATTAGTAATATCTTATAGTCGTTTATAAATAAGTTAATGAACTATTAAGAGTTAACGAGACTTATTAAAAGGGGTATATACCTACAATACAATGTATCTTTTAAAACTAGATTAATTATTATTTATACCATACTCTAATCGAGATAAAAAACCAGTAACAAGCGTAATGAGAAAGTGTAACATCATTTGTCAATGACAAAAAATGGCTAACTAACACTACATTGAAATTGATTGAACTGTTCTTGACTTAGTAGAATTATTGCATTGTTAAATACTCCGCAAGTTTTTTGCTTAGAGCATGAGGAAGGGGCAAAAAAATCAATTCGCGATTTGTAATGAGTCACGCTACCACGTATATTGTATGTAGAAGTAATTCGACAAAATGAGGCACTAGCTTTTGCTCCTGGCTCTTGGACTATCAAACTCATAGTAAATTACTAGCAAACGCCCGCGACTTCGTCTGCGTGGAAATATAGCCTATAGCCTTCCTCGATAAATGGTCTATTCAACAC
>DWOF01000011.1:0-20219 GCA_018250795.1 Clito sp. Burns02 | reverse complement strand
ATTTCAAATTTAGAGGTAGATAACATCGCATGAAAATACTATTCATTATGATGTTTACTGTAGTTTTTTAAATTATGATTAAAATAACTCGAGAACTTATTAAATTATCTATAGTAAGGCATGCATAATTTCGTATGAAGAAAAAATATTTTAGCACATTTCTATTTCAATAAACTTCTATATGAAAATATAGGGTCAATACTTAAATGTAACATACCACGTACATCGAATATATTAGGTAGGTAGGTTTATTGTGAATGTGTGGAAGACAACGGGAAACTACTTTTTTAGTGGAACAGTTGTAAATATGCATTAATCGTGATGTAAAAACTAAGAAAATATTTTCCGATTTTATAGTTATTAATACCTACTTGCAATAAATATCAATTCTTCTTTGCAGTAAATATCGTTCTTTCATCAAACCGTACATAAACTAAACAATACCAGATTTAGGTATTCATACATTAATACAGACTCAAGGCGATGGAAAATTGAGAGTGTTATAGGTATTGCGTATTCGAACTAAGTATCCATCTATTCAATTAAAGAACGTCCGACGCCTACATACCTACTTGGGTAACTGCGGATTCGAACCCGAGACAATGCAACTACGCAGAAACGTCTATTATGAATGCGCTAATCTAATTGTAAAGATGCGTACTCGTAGTTTTACACAGTAATTCGTGATGATGGCATAATAAAATACCTAATGTGCGTGTCCCTCTCCCATTTATTTGATGCCTTTTAACCTACACGTAACTTTCCGTATGGTTTAATTATGATTTTGAATTGTGTAATATCTGTATGAATCGAAACTTTAGCTAGATAAGGGATACAAGTCATGCAACAAACTAAAGCAGTGCGAGGAAGGCATGCGTTAATGTAAGCAGGCTGAGTGCGACAGGGGGCGATCGGAATAGAGTGCAATCACACAGCGGAGCCGACGTGATAACAGCGGTGTGACGTCACCGGCCGCTGCGGCCGCCCCTAGGCGCGGCCCCCGTACTAACGCGGCGACACTCACCGAAGCTGAGTATGAGGAACGTGAGTCCCCGCTCTCCTCTTCCTCCTTGGTGATGAGCTCATTCATGTTGGCCGCCTCGTCCGCCAACAAGTCGCTGGCACCGACCCGGTTCCGGCGACGGTTCGAACTCGTTTGACCGTCAGCCGGTATGTGATGATTGATCTCGTGGACGGTCAGACTTTGCCTGATGTCTGCAGTGAAGTTGCACATTGTACAGTGGAGGCTGCCGGTGCCTCCGTGGTTTTTATTATGACGATCCAAATTCCATTTGTACGGTGTACGGAAGTCGCACATAGTACATTTTATCATTGGCATCGAATGATATTTAACATGCTTAGAGTATCTCGCTTTTAAGTGTGTCACATAATTACACTTGTCACATGAAAAAAATTTGTTTTTATTTCTATTTGAACCCGGCTGGATTTCCTCTTCCGCCGATCTGTCACAATCGTCGGCTAGCCGGGAATTTTCAAACGATTCTTCGATACATTCCTCCATGTCCACTTGAATATCGTCATCACCGTCTTCCACTTCCTCCATGAGGTCTTCCATTCGCTCCACAGGCTCCATCGATTCAGAAGTGGAAGGAACCACTAACTCTTTCGTGGGTGGCGTCGCTTCATGTACCATTTTTATATGTCTTTGGAGTTTCTGTTGGTGTCTCGAAGCGTAAATACAATGCGGACAGTCATGTATTTTGAATCGTTCGAAATGAACGTCACGCACGTGTAAGAGATAAGCGCGTGGATTCTGCGTATAGAAGGTGCACTTGGTGCAGCTGTAATTTCTCCTTATTTTGCACTGAGGTAATTCCGAGTCTTCCGCAGCGTCAGAAGAGGTCTCCGAAGACACGTCGCCGCACACTCGGCCTTCGTGAGGGCGCACGATAGTCGCGACCTCGCCGGTTTGCGCGCCCAGCGACGAGGACATCTGTTGTAGCATACTCCGCTGCAACAAACAATGCTCGATGTCGGTTAAACGTTCCGAGACGGCGGACCGCGGCGGCGGCGGCGCGGCGGCGAGGGGCGACAAGGGGCGGCGGCGAGGGGCGCGCGAGGCGTGCAGCGCGCTGCAACACGTGTGTGGAGCGCGGGGCCGTCGCCGGCAGAGTGAGGCGAGCGCGGCGGCCGGCTGGCAGGCGACCGGCAAGCGCCGCTGGCGGCTGGCGGCCGTCCCCGAGGGCGCGTAGGTGCGGGACGGGCGAGGAGCACAAGGTGTGATGCTCCAATGTTTTTCATCCTCCTTGACATCGAGCGCTGTAAGGGGAGCCGCCGCGGCTGCCGGCTTCCACTAGCGTCGCAATAATTATTACAATCATTTTCAAACGTACCTGATCGCACGTGCTGCACATAATATACACATAGGATCTAGACATGGACTGAATGTAGGTAGGATTTAGTTTACATGATGAAGATCAGTAAGGAAAATAATTAATAGAATAATGAATACACTTATTACCTGCTACCAGTTACATTAGGCATACCGTAGCAATAGCGAAATAAATAAAATAGTAGGTATTATTATATTATTGTTAGGCTTTATTAATTTCGAAATTAAATTGTATCGATCATAGACTTGTAAAATATGAGAAGCATTGATGTCTTTCAAAATACGCATTGGTAATTTAATTTATTTAATGAGGATAGATAGCGAAAGATAGAATTAAATATCTATATTGCTACGAAGAACAATAGATAGATAGATACACTAGGAAAAACTACCAAATGCAATCAGTTGTGCAATGCAATTAGTAGGCAACATAGCCAATAAAATATAGCCATCCCCATCCAATTTAATGTTTAAAATTAACACTTTAAACTTTAACATACTCGTAACAAAGCTCTACGTGAACTTTACCTCATTAAATTCAAATATTTTAAAATAAGTGTGTATTTTCCGGGATCGCTCGACTAGTTTCGAATCTGACCGAGATCTTACCGAGATTATAATATATTGGGGTTAGGGACATATACCTAGCCTTCAACGCGGCTACATACACCGTAAGTAAATCGCAATTTGAACTCATACTCAGTAATACATTACTTCCAGAGCTTAAATAATTAATAAACACTTGAACTAACCTAGCACCGTAGTTTACATCGGTAAATTGGGAAAATTGGTCATAGTATCGAGCCTACAGGTTTACTTGACGTATAAAGTTAAGAGTGAAGTAAAACACAGGAATTACGGCTTGGCAACGTTGGGTTGAGCGTGGGACGTCACGCAGCCCTCAGCCTCGCCTACCCACAGTACCTACACTGTATCCTTTGCATAGCTTAGATCCCCTCCGGCTCGGGTCCGGCGATATTTTATTGTAACACGATGCTACAACGAATACGTATTTCTACCACTCAATAGCTTTTTATTGATTTTATATTGAAACGATTTTCACACACTTTTTCTAATATGTTTTTAAAAATTTCGTATCACTCAATAGTTTTTTACTGATTTTATACTGAAATAATTTTCACACACTTTTTCTAATAAAGTTGTAGGTATGAGGAGCAAACATTATCGTAACAATCTATAAAAAAAATTGTATTCAACTAATCTCATATCAAACGGAATGTTTTAATTGTCTTTGAATCATAATTGTCAAAGTTGTCATTTTTTTCGAAGCCTTGTTGATACATTTTTTTTTATTTGTCAAGCAATAAAAGTAAATCTATGCGGCCCATTTCGATACAAAGATAATGTCATAATAACATTTAACGCCTGAATTTCGTACCTACATATTACTATTATGTTGGTAGGCTCGTACTTAGTTTTTACCTCATATACTAACTAACTTTACGTAAGTTGTTGGCACAAAAAGTTTTTGTCATTATAACACGTAGAACGCGCCTCGCTACGCCCAGTCTGCAGTCTCTACAAAGTCCTATGTCAATGTCAATTTCTTACGGGTGGCTTTCCCTACATCGCGGGCCCCTTGTTTCCTAGCGTTGGTAAGGACTACGGACGTACTATCGTCAAGTACAATTTTGTGACAAGCCAAGCCAAAGATCTATGCACACTAAGAAAAAAATAGGCGAATTAAAACAAATCCATATAAGTAGGTACATATGCCATAGATAAATAATTAATTATTTAACTGTGAACTACATGACTGGCTTTTTTTATGTTCTATCAATCAAATGATAATAAAGTGACATAACGTAACATAGAATAGATTGTTACCCTCTAATTAGCGTCTATGCTTCGCCGTGACAGAATATTTTCTGATCTATGTTAACACGATTAGATATTTTTTTTATTATTCGTAGTCCCTACATAATAAGATTTAAAATTAGGTACGTACCTACTTTCAACTCCATACGTTAAGTGATAACGAATTCAAGTTTTTGAACTTTTCTTTGGCTAGTTGTTGATAAAAAAGATGAATCAATTTTGAAAATTTCAATTAAATTTTAATATCAATTTATCTACGGAATTAAGTATATTGAGTTAACATCGGGTGATGTGTAAAGTTGACACATCACTTGCCTGCCATTACGCCAGCGCTGCAATTATGCAGTTTGTGTAATGATTCTCTTATACGCAAATTGTAATTCAAAAAGTTTGAACTTAACTTATTTGTACCCATGAACTTAACATATAGGTACCCATGATGCTCTACAAACACGATCAGTCTGTAAGGTTACGCAATACCTATACTTGAAGGATAAATGTCTCTAACAATCCTATGCTATGCCTAGCAACATTAGCAACCTCGTCGACATCGGCAGCAACGCATTCGGATGAGTCTTGGAGCAACCGCTATAAATATTAATAAGCTGGCTGGACAAGTAGCGTGCATACATCGTCGAGCGCACCGAGATACATCGCTTATAGTGGAAGCAGCTGGCGGACGTCCTGGTGGGACTGGGGTGCGGGGCGGCTCAGTGACGCAGACAACTCGACACGGCAGGCAGGAAACGGCCGGAGAAGGCATCCCAACCCGAGCACAATGGAGGCGGCGGCGCGCCGCAGGGGGAGCCCTCGCAATCGATATGGCGTCGCTAAGGTCCGTTGGCCGCTGTGAGCGGTTTGGAGCGCTGCAGAGGCGGATGCCCCTGCCCCGCGCGCCCCTCGCCCCCGCTCGCTCACCACACCTGCTGTGTATTTATAGAGCGGCACCGCCGGGGATGCAGGGATGTCGACTCTACCACGAGTTTTCATACCTACTTCGAGTACACGCCGCTTGCACTGTTTGTATGCACGGTCTGCGTTGCGGGTGATGTCCGCGCGTTTATTATTTGTCACAATGAATATAAAAATAGCACCGGCTCGCTTACCAAGCTGCTGAAAGCAATTCGCAATACCGAATGGCTAAGATATTCGACTTGACAGGGACACTAACCAGGGCAAACCCGCTGAGACGTAACGATGCGCCTCAACAGTCAAAACAAATAATATTACCAACGTATTTATTCATCCCAAAATGATAAAATATGTACCTACATAGTTAAAAACTGTAAACTCGTTCCGGAAAATGCAATTAAATAATACTCCTCTCACTCTCGTTTCTTTCAAGTTCGACTCCCCATTGGTTCGACCATCGAGCATAATATCAAGTCATTTGGAGTTATGGAGGACGCGAATACTTTTGCTTTCATTTGTTAGCCGATCGGTTACCGGTATTTCGTCTACCTACAGACGATATTGGTCGAAAGACGAATAGGCGCGTCATGGTTACTTGTTATTAAATTCAATTCAAAATAACTTTTTTAAGTTGATTATTTTAATTTAATTTTTTTTCATTACTAAAGTTTATTTTTCTAGGTAATTAATTAATTTGATTTGGTTAAATAAATAATACCTACATGTATGCGTCTGCCTTTACCTAAATACATTTATTGAAACAGTGTAGAATTGACCAGGTGGAAGCATTGTCAACAAATCTTCTCATAATTACATTAAAGAACTCTAAACTGACAATTATTCTAACACGAGTACAATGCTGCCTTTCTCAGATATCATAGCTGAGGTATGCGTTAAAAGCATCGATGTACTTTGAAGTGGATGGAGATTCTCTTAAAACCTTGTGAACGAGACCGATCTCTATTGTTGAATTTGTTGGCATTGTCTGACCGGGTAAGCATCGGTAAGGGTAACCGTCTACCGAAGTGTCAAACAAAGCAATGTAAGGCGAAGAGTTTTTACTTTAGATGGCCTCGTCTTGGTAGGTAGTCGAGTAGTGCTTGAATTGAATGTGCCTCTACCTTAGTTCCCCTACAGACCAACACAAGGATATGTACGAGTATGTATAGTACACACATGTAACTTGTTCTTCACAGCGTTGGTGATGGCTGAGTAGGAAGGTTGCTAACCAAATAGAGATTGTTAATAAATAAAAAAAAAATATCTCTACTCTACATTGTCGATGGTTCGGGACTTTGAAATGGCAGTTATTGAATCCCAAATATAAATACCGGATATACGAGTAGGTAGGTATGTAGGTACATGAAATAAAATGTTAAATCATAATTCATAATGAATATGAATGCTTTTGATTTTGAGGGGCCTCTATAGAGGACTGTTCTGTTTCAGTTTTCCTGAACTTGTGTTAACATTTAAAAAAATAGAGTAGGTGAATGGAATATCGGGTTATCTAACTTCATGTTTTTTCATGGAGTTGCAATTCTGTGTCAACTTAGATTTCGTGAACGAGAGTCTTGTTTTTCAGTATAGTTACCTACCTACCTATGACGTACCTACACCGTAACCACATATAGGTAGTTAAGTATCCGAAAATGTTGGAACGGGCATTGGACTCATAGTTTAATACCTACTTGTTGCTCTATTAGGTATTATTTCTATGCAACCCGTAAACAAAGACAAGTATCTACCTACTTACGAGTAAATAAGTTATAGCCGGTTAAATGTACAATTCAAAGATTAAATAATAGCAAATATATGTAATGGTATCTGTCAGCTAATAATATAGAGCATGTTGTGTCGGTGGGATGGTGCAGCGACGTTGCGGATTTTGCGACGCAAATAATTTGCGCGCCAATTGACCTTTCGTCGGCGGCCGTCGGCGGCGCGCTGCGGCGGCGGCGGCGGGCGCGGCCGCGGCACCGGCCAACACGCGCTATATATAGACACGCGACAACACACCACACTCCGCCTCGGTCCGCCCGGCCCGGACACCCGCCAGGGGCCGGCTACGTAGGCAGTTTCCCTTTATCACCCGTCCGACAGCCTCTGGCATGGAATTTACGAAGCCGCCGCTAGAGCACTCACTCGACGGCGGAGGCGACGGGATAACGACCCACACTTCCCTCCCGGGATCGATATTGTACAGATGGTTGCCACTAATCCTCGGCTAGCAATGCGACCTAGTGGGGTCTGCAACATACTTTATTTACAGTCAGGTTTCACTCCGAATAAACCTACTAAGTACCTATGCTCTTCAAGCTACATTTCTTACTGTTAGGAAGCTGGCGTAGGTTTTATTAAAATGTATCGGACGTGAGAACTCGGACATACCTACTGCTAGCATATTTGAAATATATAAGGCAGGAAAGATTTTATTGTGATGAGTGTCATTAGTAAGCACGGCTCTCGTCACCGGTTCGACTGGTAATTATCGTAACCTTGGTGAAGGTGGCCGGCGAGCGTCGCTCCTCGGCGAGCGCGCCGGGCGGACAACGTAAGGAGTGCAACCATCGAGGGCCATCGCGGCAACCGTTCGAATGGAATTCGTACCGAGCGGCGGGTGTCGTGCGGCGCGCTCATTTAAAGATGGCTACGATAAGGCGCAGTGACGCTCCTCGGGCGCGGGCGTCGTGTCAGCAATGTGCGCGTGTGCGTGCCGGCGAGCCGGTGTGCTGACGCCTGCCGCCGTCCCTGGCGCTCCCGCCCCGCGCCCCGCGCCTCACGTTCCGCAACATGTGCGAGCGTCGACGACTTCGCCCCGACTCGCTCCGCCATTATATACCAAACACAACAGCCGCAGTCCCTCCCGCGCCGAGGCTGCCAGATAAAATGCGTCTTATCAAACCCGATAGCAGAGGTGCTGCTCGCTCGTTTAGGTGTCATGGACGCCTCGCGGTGACCGACGCCCGCCGAGTTGTGCATGAGCACAGTCACGCCGACTTGTTTGTTAGCGACTCAATCATTTACAATAATTATGAGTCAATATTCGTAAACAACTGGCTACTATAGTGCTCTTCTTAATGAATATTCCTTACATTACCCTTGCAACGACTTTAAGGTTCTCATTCCTTATGTCCTGAGTTTAATAAACAGGAGCATTTTAAAAATGCTTGTACTAAAATGCATTCGAAAGTAATAGTAAAACATTGCTTTTTAGTTCTTCTCTTATATCATAGGCACAGTTACTATGCAGTGAGCGCTCTACCTCCGAGTATCAACTGACAACTCTAAAATCAACATTATTTTGCGATGACGACGAGACAACTCATCCACGAACCCATACGATGTACCTACCTACTGACATTGCAAATCAACTGCACAGGACGGGATGCCTCATTGGCGCTACTTTTCATTTACTCGGAAAATAGCCAAAAAACACGTAGTATTTATTATACTACGAACTAATTAAAGTGGTAATTAAATAAAATCGCGATAATGTTACGTTTTAGTGTTAAATTGAAGCTTTTGTACTTAGTTTGATTGGACTAGGGATAACATAACAAAAAAATAATCCTGAGGCGTATTTTAACCTATAATGGGGATAAAAAGTAGGTAAGCATTAACTCACATATTGAGTGTGCGTTGGAAGCGGTAGAAACCCAGGAAAGTTGCTACAACGTGTCGTAAGAAGCCGTTGAAGTAACATAAGCGCAGCAAATTATCAGGGTCGTGCAACGACGCCGTCTCCACGGGCCGTGCGGCCGCCGCTGCCTACGCGTCTACCTACCTATGTATATAACAGCTATGTACCCGCTGCCTACCTACCCGTGCCGAGTAAACAAGAACGAGCCGAGGGCACTGCGATGCTTGCTCGCAACTCTCGCAACATCGGCGGAAAAATATGATCGCGGACGTTGCAAAGGACAACCGCTCAACAATGCGCTCCGACAACAAAACAAGTCAAGATTCACGCGGCTCATTCTTAGAATAATACCACGGGCTGCATATAAGACTTAAGAATATCTTTGTCTTACGTGTTTATCTGACTCTACATAACAATGGCGGACATTGCTCGCGTGATAACACAATCTGTGGTAGATAGGTAGGTTAGACATGTAATCAGGGTGCTGATCGCAAATTTTTTTCCACGTTAAGTCGTTGGTGGCCTGTGCGTCGTCATATTAAATCGCCTGTCTGCTTGAAAACGAGTTTCGTTGTGCGCAAGCGCAAGCAGCCGGTCGCCAGCTGCTTTCGTGTCAGGTGGTGAGTGGCTTCGCGGACTCCACACAAGAACTGTGTCACATCTATTGCACTTGCACTAAATGGCGGCTGGCCGCAAGTAAATTTAGATACCCGAGTAAAGTGGAGTCAATTAGTAGGAGTAGCTGTTAACGATAATGATATCGTACACATCTAATGTTGTTTTTCGTATAGTCACATTGATTTGGTCGTAAGAATAATAACGCGACAGTTGTAACAGCTTGTTTAATACGAGTAGGTATGAGTATACAGCGGAAATCATTTTGGTATAAATCGTAAAGTCCTTGAAACTGTGATGTTTTCAATGAAGCGAAAAAACAATGGTTTGGTACGGTCGCGGTTAGGTCATATTTAGATGGTTCGTTCGGCGCCTGCAGAGTGAGGTCACTGCGGCTCGAGTGCGACGCCCGGCGCACCAACACGGCAACACATGGACGCGGAGCCGGCTGAGCGACCACGCGAACATTACGTGCCGCCTACAAACCACGCCACTGACTATCTGCACACAGATTATTATATGTGTAATATGTTGAATATAGCACTGGCAACGCGCGCCGCTCTTCATTGTTGGCTGGGTGCGTGATGGCTGGCGCGAACACGGCCGACCTCTTTTCATTTCAGTGACGCGGGCACAGAAAGAGGCTACAGTAGGTAGGTATGCTACAGTCGAACTACGTAAATGTTCCTAGCTTTCCAGCCTTGCAAGAACGAAAGCATTAAAGTTCCATTTCGACACTGAGAAAAACCTTTCTATGTGGTATTGATGATTTATTTTCCTTGTTACGTAGGTAAACCGATTGCCCTATATTGTTTTATGTTAATGAAGTAGGTATGAGCGTGCAGGCGACTTTCTATTAAGTAGTTATTACAGCTCCTGAATAAGTACATCCCGTCGAAGGTTAATTTAAAGTACGATGGCCGTCTATGTCTTTAACCACACCTCTACAACTGAAACACGAGAGTTGCTTCACGGCCGTTATGAGGGCGGCGGCATGTAGGCGGTAATCGACCTCTCCAACTGTACAAGACATACCACGTACTCGTATAGTAGGTATCTACCTATTAAACTATTAAGATATACGGCGATTCCGGTGTTGGAATGATTGGGTAGGTAACACTTCGATATGCGATTTGAAGAGAACACGCGGCGAGCCGTAATAGGTTATCCTATGCGGCTTCACAGAATCCCCACAGCAAGGCTATCGCTGATAACGTTATCTCGGCCGAGTGGCGGCGGCACTAGCAATTCAGCGTAACAGCATCTTACCGCTGCCAACATTTTCTCTATTTCTTACGCAATACACGAGTAGGAAAACCGCATTACACTTGAGTCCAGGGCGGTGACGCAATTTCCAGAATTAATGGTCAACGAAAAATTTTGAATAAATAAAACCACAAATACCGATCTGGAAACACTCGGGTCGTAGGTGTCTATTAATTAAAATAAAAATCTATGTTTAGCCTGAAAACATTATGAGATATTTTATTCAATAACAAAAACTAATTTTATCATACATCAGCCCTTAGTAATTTTCATATTTATAGGTATAACGAACCGCTTATATATCAATACAAAACAATACACAAAGATATCTAGTAATATCTACTTTGTATAACACTATCGACAGCACTAGGAACCAGATATAATTACTCATTCAATTGAGTTCGTTGGTGCTATCTGCTGCTTTACGACCTAATTGCAGACGCGAAGCCCAAGTAGTGAGGCGACCTCCCATTAACATTACATGTATACGTGTATAAGGATAAAAGCAGTGAAGTAACCCCCTACCTCGCCTGAGCCCCCGGGAACGACGGGAGGCCGCCCCGACCTACTCTTCGAAAATCTAACTTCGGCCTAGGGGTTCTTATATAACGCTACGAGTATGTATGTTACACAGACTCCGTCCTTTCCGTAGGGCGTTGAAACCATTCCAAGAGACGGAATCAGAGATGTTACACATCCACTTATGCGCAACGAGTAATGTCACGTATCTGTACGTATGAAACATATTTCCTTGTCACACATCGAACTATAATGCTTACAGTATAATTTGAAGAAGTTTATAGTATTAATTCGCCGAAAAAGCTGTAGCCTAATAATTAAGGGACGAACATAAGATACATAGTACAAGGAACATTTCTCCTGCAGCCCATGCAGTTTGCTCTTTTCTTCAAACTACGAGTATACAATATACCTATGATATGATGTCCTATCATTGTCAATTACATCACAAGCCGACGTGTAACATGCCGTAGACACTTTAATACTCATATCCGACTGAATACTTTCCATTTTATCTGTATTTCATACCAACACTAATAACATGCTGATAGTGATAAAGTGAAAAGATGAACTTCGTGTAAATATTATAACATTTTAAATACTTTACGAGATAAGCTACTGCGGATATTACTGTAATGACGTTAACGGCTGCGCTTCTAGCCACTAGCTTGTCGACACTCGAGTTATAGTTATATCTACAAGTAAGCACTAAGTTCACAAGAAATGGTGATTTTGATATTACGAGAGGCCTGACATTTCGTTGTCCACATAGCGTCTTCAACATCGTTTCTCAACCTTTTAGTGTAACATCACTAAAAACACTAATTGGTTAAAATTTCACGACCCTCTTATTAAATTAGATTCAGTTACTTTGCCATCCGCACTATGAAATTTTAAATAGGATTGTAGGATCTAAGTACATAACTTTGTACAAATACATAGTAGAACTTGTACTTGTAGTTCGATCGGGGAGGCGCATGCCGCCGCCCTCATAATCCGGCGTGAAGCAATTCTTGTGTTTCGGTTGAAGAGGTGTGGTTGCCGGCACTTACACTTGAATGTGTGCGTGGCGTCCATGTCGTTACATAGGATTACCAACACATCTACGTACGAAGGAAAGATAGGGCTTCGGTCCTGTTCGACGTTGATTTAAGGTCCTATTTTTTAATATTAAAATTACACTGTCGTTACCTACAGGTGAAAACTATTCGAAAAGATAGACTGTACTCGTATGTACAGAATAGATATAGTTACAGAAGAAATAGGTGCGCGTAGCACAAAAACTACTAGTGCTAAACATTATGCCAGATGTCCTAAGCACGACCAGTTAGAGGCTAGAGTCATCGAGCGCGCCGGTGAGCGTAGCCCCAATTATAGCGTTGGTACGAGTACATGTATGGGTCGGAGCGTGCAGAGCAGGGTTGTAGCAAAACGAGCAAAAGCACCCACCTCGCCAGCTGCGCCGCAGCTGCCGCGCATCGCACGCCGTCGACGCTCAACAATCTTAACATGGGGTGTGCTATTATCGCTAGTTTAAAACAATTTACTAAAAAAATTATAATCAATGCTCTGTACGATAAGCAAATCACTCTATTGGGGTAAAGACACTAGCCGTTTAGCTAACCTGTTTAAAGCTTAATGGGCTAAGTTACTAGTCCTGGGATTCAATGAAAAATCCTTTTGTCATGGCTACCTGAGCTATGCTCAATGAATACTTTACGATTCCATTGTTAAATTAAAATCGAAATATTAAAATCATGCATACCTACATCTTTATTATGACCCCAATATAATATTATTGTTTTACGTATAATTTGCATAAATATTTTCACGCGTTAATTTTTTATGATCATAAATCTTAGGAATTATCTTAATGAAGTCGCAAAGAGCCTACAAATTTTTGACCCCAATGTTGCGTTCTAAGGTTCCTTCCTATTCTACAGTAGGTAGATATTGAGATCCTATGTTCAATCTATTTGAGAAATTATGTCTACGAATGCTTATGTAAAGGCAATAAGGGTGCTTTTTGTTTGGGTATACGAGTATATGGACTAGTGCTTGCCAAGACACGCGGCTTCAACTTGCTGACCATACTACGTCACACAGGTACTTTTTTCAACTTTTTCTGTTAACCAAAGGAAGGACTCGGCTTTATTGACGTGAATTATCCGCTTCGATAACCATGAATGTTGAATTTTTCTTGGTAAGTTGAAGAGGAATAAAAAATTTAATAATGCTACCATCAACTCATAATCAACCTACTGCTGGTTTTGAATTATGATTCGTAATATAATGTATGTAATTCAGAATTGAATAATTTGAAACGTCTTTCACCACGTAACCATCCTTGGTTATACGAATGTTGGCAGTAGTTCTCAACTTTTTACGTAATAGTTGCTGGAAGGTTATGTGATAGTATGGGGATAGACTGGATCAATACCACCGAAGTATCGTAACACGATCTCGGATACGCCTCAGTGATCTACTAGGTGGGATGAAGGACCAGTCGCAGTAATTTTTCAAAATTCCTACTACTAACATCGGAAAAGCGGGTCCCAACTTTTCTATTCGTAATACTAGGTAGGTATATCCTAGGTAAGGTATGTTAACTTAGTAGGTATTAAAAAAATATTTAGGTAGGTATATTTTGTCCTTTTTTAATAATTAAACGTAGCCAAAAGCCAAATAGGCTACGTAATAATTTTTTTATTGCCTAAAGCGTTGTCAACTTTTAAGGAGGTTTCTTGTGCTTTTTATTTACCCCGCTAAAAGAAAACTATAAGAACCTTAGTTAAAAGAAGGGATCTTTTTAACACACATTCTATTTAAGCACATTTATAACCCACACGTACGAGTAAGTGCAGCAGAAACGAATGAACGTACGAATGAACTGCGAAGGAGTGCTACGAATCCAGATAATGCGGATGGAATCCCAATCTGCGACGAATAGTGCGATGCGAGTTAAGTAAGGGTAACGTACCTACGTTTATCGGTATAATGAAGTACTATTCAGACTTGATCACTATACCTACATAACGCAGTTAACTTGAAAATGAGGATTGAGAAAGGAATGGCTAAGTAAAAAGTAAGTTTGTTTACAATGTGAACAATTGAACATGTTTACCGGGAGGACGTAAGGACTGTGTCATTTTTAACAATCAACAGATTTTTTTATGTCCCATTGTTGGGCTTTAGGTTTCGGCTGTCCCGAACTTTAATGCAGTTTGGTGGAGATTATACTACATATAATATAAATTCCTAAATGAGTTCCAGCGCACGATGACACAATACAAACTGGACAGCGTAATTAATTAGGCACGAAGCAAAGTTTGAGGTTACGGAAATTTAAAAAAGATTAACCATTAACTTGCGCGGCGTTGTTACCAGCTAAACAGCTAAACACTTTAAGTGGTCTTGAAAGTGGAGGTTAATTTTTTATCGGGTAACAACTTCTTGTAGTGGACACGCCACCAGTAAATGTTAAGGGCATTATGGTTTCCAAGTAGCGGCGACGGCGGCACGATATCCAATTAATACGTTTTAAGGGACCAATTATCCGCTACCTACGTAGGTTTTTGGTATAGGGATTTTTAGGCATTAAGTTTTTAAGGTAAATTAGTAAAGTATCCTTATATTTTTTACTTTTCGTGATAGAAAAGGCAAAAGAAGAAAAATTTGAATTGTGTGTTTTTAATTGGTAATTTGATAATTTGAAAATCAAATTTGCTACGAGTTGTACCTACCTACCCAAACGATATAATCCGGCGTTACCTACTACTACTGGCCTAAGTTGCAACTTACAACCTTTGATGTGTCTGTTCGGCTAGTAGGTATATAGGGCTAGCTACGGACTACTCGTATCCATAAAGGTACTATACGCCGCCACATAAGCTCTACGTCAGAAATACACACCTCAAACCTCCCAACGTTTTTGTAAGCAATTTTACACTCGGTAGCCAGAATATCCTATACGGAATTAGATTTATAATAACTTTTTAAACATTGAAATAGTAAAATAGACGGTTAGTTAGTTCTTTCTTTGGTTGATAACAGTCAGATTGATCTACTTTGTACCTATAGTACAATAGGTATAACCGAATGGGCGGATCGTTATAATTACACCATATTAGTGGACAGTTCAGTACTTATATAAAGCCGTCGGTCCTCCATTAGTAAATCATCACCAAGGCCTTCATATTGACGACTGTTATAAATATGTCGTAGTTATAGTAGAGCAGTGATATTAGGTCTCGTACCTACGCGTAACCTGCCATAGAGCCTTAGAAAAATTGGCTAAAGAGTAGGTACCACGCGAAAATGACCTAATTCTTTCTTAATTTTTTTACTTACATACTTATTTTCAAATATTTTGTCTAGCTACATTTAGGGCTCGCTCCACAGTTGGTGACGCCCTTGTGTATAGTAATATATTATGAAGTACCGACTCAACTCACCCAGACCTAATGTTTTCAAGTCGAGCAGGCACGCACAGAATTAACTAATTTAACAGGTGTGTCAGGGGCGTACCTCCGACATTGGCGTTAGCACGATAACTTGTCGACGTAAAGCTTGCTGATATGAAATATCAGAAATGTGGACTAGTTATATCGGGGCTTGAGGATGTACTTGTACAACAGCACTACGAGTACCTTCTCGCGTATTTTCCGTATTGACCGATATTGAGGTGCACGTTTCGCCAGGAAGGATTTGAGGTTGTTTTATGAATAAATGTTGCTTGCATTATTTTTTAGGGTTTCAACAGTATGTTTGATGTTGTTGTTCATGAATTGCAGTAGATATTTTGCTATGATATGGGTAGGTACATGCCTATATTGTTGTTATCTGAGAAGTACTGTCAAGAATCATACTCGGTATCGATAATAAAGTTGTTTTATATCTCGCTTACTTATTATCTTGTTTAAAAAGTGATCAAATTATATCCCTACCTAGGTATATGCGACTCTAGTTGAAAATGGCTTTTTGTCGGCGACCGCCTAAAAGCAGCAAATTTAGCAAATCCTACTTGGAAGGCCCGGGTCGACCACTCTGCAGGGAGCGCTACCACCCTTCTTATCTCCCACCCCCTACTTTCACTCTCTTGTGCGTCGGGATCTCGACCCTGCTACGACTATGAAAAACTGTTACCGCCGGACAACTCCAAGCAGTTGGGAACCTTACCGCGACAGGTATAAGTACGAATTTTGCTTAGGACAACCGTAACGAGGCCGAGAGCGGTTTGAACGATGCGTCTGGGGTGTAATAAGTCATGGTAGTGCGCCCGCGGTATTATGTGACATCATGTGTTGGCGATAAGGGCTACATTCGAATGTAGAACGGGACATACGTTTTCACGCATCGAACGCTGCTGGTGAAGACAACACCGGACGAACGCCGGATCCCTCGTCAACGGGCACGCTAACATCGTCTCGCATCGCTAACATTATTTTCATGTGGCCAGTGAGCGAGGTAAGTAAACGACAATGAAACTGTCTTTTGCACAGTGAACAATTGTGGCGAATACTGAAGTCGCACATAAGTGCGCGACGATTGCATACCTACGTCATTGTAACAAACAACATTACGGTTGTCGAAGTATTTAGGAGTTAACAAGTTTATATAGGTAAGTCACGTTTCCAGCTTGGTACCAATCTACCTGGACATTGTAGGTAACTGTGACACTTAAAAACAATAAAGCAAGTTGAATTTACTACGATGACTACAATAAAAACAATGAGTAAATAAGTCGGTAGGTCCTCGGTATGTTGCCTATAAAGCATTGTAATTGTACCTAATTGTTTTCTAATTCAAAACGTTACCTACCGCCGAGGATTCTTACCTACTGCCTAACTAGGTACTGACTTGTCAGAATACGCAATCGTTAGGTAGGTAGGTACCTAACTACATTTGAATTTTCTTAAACGGTTATGGACGTCGAACAGCAGTTTTAATCGATCAGTTTAGGACGAGTGAGTGCGTACGAGTAGGTGTCGGTATCTTATATACCTAATGTAAATAGGAACGACGCAAGAACAGAGCAAAGACAGAGCAGAGGCGAGGTCGGGCGCGCCCGCGTCGTCGTCGCCGGAGCGCCCGCGCAGCCGCCGACCCTACTGCTCTCGCGATAAGGCGCACATCGCCGCGCGCGCGCGCTGACCTCACCGCACCGACAAATAATAAATATGTAACACTGATAAAGCCGCAGAAGCGTTGACCGGTAAGTATTTAGGGATTCTCGTTTGGCAAACATTCGACGGGTCATCGCGCCGCAACGCCGCCGGAGGCCGGGACGTTCGAGGAGGAAGACGCCGGCACGATCGACCACCGGCTATTTCTGGTTACCCGCCGACTGGTCACAGTCGGTATACGCGACCAAGTCTGCGCCGGCTCGACGACGGCGCTCGGTCGGCCGGCGAGGAGATGCGAAGGCGAAGCGAACGAATAATGTGAAGGTCGAGTTCGATACGTACCTGTGCGCGGGTGGAGGTGGTGTCGCACGTCTCGAACAACACTCGTGTCGGGTGGCGCGCGGCTGACTGGCGAGGCGGGCAGCACCGTCGTCGCGGCAGCAGCGGCCCGCCCGCCCCCCGCGCCCGCCGCTGCATTCCGTGCGTGCGCCCGCCGCCGTCGGGAGAGCCGCCGCTCGCCGCTTCCACTCACATCACCACATCACCGCCGGCCCGGAGCCTACCGCGGATGCCCCATATCACTCACTCATATCGCTCGCCCGCCTCTCACCTCTGTGTGACCCTCGTCCCCTCATTGCCGCACGTCCACCCGAGTGGTAAGGTGTCCTTTAACTTCCAGTCACACTGCAAGTTCATTAAAGAGCATAGTAAACAGTCAAGGTTATAAATACAACGATGTCACTTAAAATAGACATTGAAGATGTTAAAACTAGAGTGGCTCATCAGGAGGTAATATTTTACCACGTTAACATAGTTTTATTTACCTAAAATGTTATAGGTAAGTACAATAGGTACCTACCTATGTGATAAACTGATGTTACACGTCTATTATGTATATAGGTACCTACATGCTTGTGGCAAGGCCATAGTCCACCACGCTGGCCAAGTTACATACAAAATTACCTACTTACCTGCCTACTCTATCACTCGATACGATGAATAAATTCCTAGCCCACATCGGATGTTTTCGATACCTGTAAATGCAGTTCATATTTGTTTATCGATACCTAACAATTTTTGTCAATAACAACTGGAGTTACAGCGTAACATGTCATCCGAAGCACGGAAGGTCGCATTAAGCCACTGGCTCTTGACCTATACAATAAAATACAATATTCCTACTACAAAGCACACTAGAAATATAAATAAAGACGTCCTTTTTTTAAAAAAAGAAAACAGCATTTAGATGGCGACCTTATCGCTTAAGCACCAATTTCTTTCAGGCAACCTTTAGGTATCTATGCAAAGCAGGAAATACCTAGGTACAAGCTTAAAAAAAACACCGAAACGTTTCGAAAAAAGGTTGTGTCCGCTTGCGCTCGCTTTTGGCTCGTCTTGGCGGGCCATTCCCGTGGCCCCAGACAAGGAAAGAAATAGTATAATAAATAATTTAGTAAATGACTCTTGTGAATACATTGGCAGTGTGCAAAATCTGTTTGCTTGGCAGTTCTAAAAGGACCATAACCCCGGTTATGTACTAAAGGATGTCGAACAAAATCAATATGTACTTTTAAACAGTCCTGGGGTATATCGGGAGGTTAAAGCAAAGTAACTTTCTAAAAAACATCATATTTAACTACATACTTGAAAATTAAAAACAAATGTTTGATTATTTTGATAGCTCCATCTAATAACTATAGCAAAAACTAACAAGAAAATGGAAGCCATCTAGTAACTGTAGCAGAAACTAAAACAGGCGTGGAATTAGTGTCGCCATCTTGTTTATAAACAAAGAGTATAATAACCATAGATTATAATTATAACATAAACTATAAACATGGAGTAATTGCAATCATTGAGTATTTGGAGCTCGCGACAAGAGCTGATTTTCGGTTGCAGCTTAGGTTTTAAAAATATCAAGACCATTTTCATTTGTACTGTGTATGTACTTAGAACACTTATTAGCTCCAGAAGAGTGGCAACTATGCTTGTCAGTGTCACTTTATAATGTAGATCTGTCTGTTCGTTCTGTCAAGTTTAGTTACTTCATTTTCCTCACAAATTTCAAAATTCCATTAGGCCGGTAAAATTAAAAATTAGTCTGATAATATAAGTAAAACGCGCTTTCACATTTTTCTAATCAAATGTCCTGTTTTATCTTCTAAGTGTCCCGATCCAGTTAATTCAACCCGAGTTAATATAATAAAATCCTTACTTATCAAGTTTTCTAAACATGATCGTGAAAGTTACTAAATTTAGCAATCCCTTCTCATTTTTTTGTGTTCTCGACGACACTTTTTCGAGAGGCGTTAATATTATCGCTGATAATGATTTAGAAGCGAACAGAGTTACGAAAAAAACTATTTCTGACGTGAATCATGGCCAAGTAAGTAAGCTCTGTTCTTGTAGGTAGTTACATTAAAATTGATTAAGTTTGTCACACTCTTGTCATGAAATCATGTATACTTAATTCTCCGGTGTTGCGGTAATTATGTACTACACCTGTAGCCTTAGAGCCTTTTATTTATTTAATATGTACTTACTATCTAATTGAACAAACTTGATTGTTTCAGTATGTTTCCGTAATGTGGCGCAATAAATGGGTCAGGGGTGTGATCACAATGGAGTCAAATTTTGTTATTTGGCTAATTGATTATGGCATTTATATTAATCCTGATGAAAAGTTAGTGTATGTTGACATGCCTGCAGAGTACAAAAAGATTCCAACAAGAGTATTTGAAGCTGCCCTTCATGGAGTATGTCCAATGGACAAGGTACGAAATGTTTACATTATTAGTCTCAAATAAATAGTGTTGCCCAAAGACATATGATGGAATGTCCAGGTTATTAATAGTTTATAATATTATCCAGTTTATAAAGACAGCGGCTGATAATGGGGGGAACTTACCCCGAACTCCCGCCCTACACCTTAAGGGAGAGGGAGGGG
>DWOF01000010.1:0-20914 GCA_018250795.1 Clito sp. Burns02 | reverse complement strand
GTCGTCGACGTAGGAAGCTTTGCCTTATCTAGGAATTATATTACTTTCGACTTTTGCTATTTACATACACATCTTGTTTATGCCAGTTACGCTGGCCATTTGAATAAATATAAAACTTTATTATTATTTAGTAGAACACACTCGGATTTCAGCTGCGGAATTATTTTGTTATTAAATAATGCTAGTTTTAATCCATTAGGTTTCGAAGAATCCAAGGAGAATAGCTGTGATGCTCAATATGCTCATACCTATTTAAATGTATGACGTAAAGACAAACGGAATTTGCCATTTGTTTAATAAACACTAACAAAGCAAACATGTCTACCGCAAAATCACAAGCAAATTACGATAAAATTTTAGGCGGTTTACTGACCCACGGACAAAAATTTCGCTAAATTCGCTATTTTATTGTTTCAGGCGCTTTCATGGCGATATCATATCCTCACTTCTTGTATGGAGACTTCAGATACAGAAACGGTCTCCTTGGCATGGCTCCGGTAGAAGAAAACCACCGACTATTCGTTGACATAGAACCGGTGAGTATCTAAGTGAACATACTCGATTCCACCACAATAAGTGATTGAAATACAGTGGTCCAAATGAAACAAGAATATCGTTTGTAACTATTATTTTAAACGTGTATGTATTTTATAGCTTACAGGCACAGTGATTAGAGGAGCGAAAAGGGCCCAGTTTAACGTCTTCCATCGTCCAGTCTCATCTATTGCTGCTACGCAAAGACTGCGCCCCATTTTAATGCCGATATTTTGGGTCGAGGAGGTAAGAATTAGAAACACACATAAGTACCTACTTGCAGCTATCGTATGAATTATATAGGCAGGTTTTTACATAGGAAGGTTCACAAATTTTCTCCTATAAATAATTTTATTTAATAAACAAAGCTCCCTTATACATTATAATAAAAGTACACCACTAATACTCGCTACGCCTACTCAACAATTTCTCAAGAAAAATTTATGAAAAATTGATACTTGAGAAAAGAGGCTTCGCAGAGCTAAGGTTTCTTATTGAGTGCGAGTCTCCAGTGCTCTTTTCATGCGGTGCCTAGGAGCTTAACGAAGTATAGAAAATATTAAGCTGCTTTCAAATACTTAGTAGGTAAAGGAATATGTAGTCAAATTGATAAAATCATTATTTCACCTTTTCTTTATCCATAGAAAGACCACTGACATTTAGTATGAAGAAAACAAGCGCCTACAATAAATTTGTAGCAACATTGCTATTGATTTAATGAAGGCGCTTTGGTAATTTTTTTTTTGTTGTTATCACTATCACTAGAGCAGTAAACGGGCTAGCAGGCCTGATATTAAGTTGTCACAGTACCCATTGACATTCACAACTAACCTCAAATAGAACAAAAACCTGCGGTGCTATTTTTGAGGTATAATAAACCTTTAAATAGTGTCTTCGGTAATTACACCTTCCCAAGCCAAACACGAGAACCTGTGGTGGCTTCTGAGGGCAGCGGTAGGTACCTCCCCGGATGAATTCTAAGTGCTACCTCCTCTACATTTATATTAAATACTTAATTCCTTTATACTTTCAGACTATATTTCTCCCAGAAGAATTCGTCGATGAACTGCAAGGCAAGCTTCTTAGTACACTTAACCTGATAAATATTCTTCTGCCAATCGCCATCGCCCTCAGCTCCCTCGTGGTCGTCCTCGGTATCGCCATCATTGTTAGGTATGCGCTGTGTAAAAAAGATGATGTTCTCTCTACTAAACCAGATCTTACTGGAGTTCAACTAACGTAACCTACTCAATATTAAAAGGACTTACATACCTAAAGTGTCTACCTATGTTAATTGTGTTTTAATATTGATTGTTGTGAAAGTATGTTTTAGCAATAAACGTTTTAAATAAATATTGTTGTATGATTTGTCTTAATGTTCAATTTAAGTGTACCTACTACTACTACAGTTACTAACCTAACGACGTTATTTTGTTCTTAATCAATCTGTGCTTCTTTAATTTTTATCCACATCTAACCTCAAAAGAAGCCTATGCGATAAGCGTCTGAGACTAACATTATTGGTCCTAAGCTATTCTAATATTGTTTTCCTAATTCATCCATTCCACTCAAATAGGGCATAAAATTTTCCATAGATTTTATAATAGTTTTCCCAATATCAGTTC
This sequence comes from Clito sp. Burns02, assembly GCA_018250795.1. NCBI lineage: Eukaryota > Metazoa > Arthropoda > Insecta > Lepidoptera > Hesperiidae > Clito > Clito sp. Burns02. Next base: position 18,755 of record DWOF01000010.1, on the reverse strand, counting down.
AGGTGAATTACTTAAAGATGTTTTTAAATCGGCTAAGCCTTGTAAAACCTCAAAATTTAAAAAAATGTTCTTAAGTGTTCCTGTGTGTGCGTGTATGTGAGTATGTGTTAAAGTAGGTATCTTTCTTAAAATACAGGAAAGTGGGCGTAAATAAAAACATTGTGGTATTTTTTAACATTGAGCTTTATTTAAGAATTAAACTTGTTTACTTCCACATGTATTAAACAGTCAGTAAAATCAATGCACACAAGATCAACGTAATATTGTGTAAACCTTTAAAATAAGTCTTCTTTATTAACATATTGGAAAAAAAGATCACAAGTTCACAGGGCTGATAATTGGGCTTACGTTTTCCTTTTACTGGACTAGATAAAACAACTAAAGCTTGAGATTTCTCAGAAAAATTGACTACTCAAAATATCTAATGTATAAAAATAGTTAACAAAAAATGAACCAACTCAAACTTGAGACGTCAATGGTCGACGACAGACGACACCCTCGTTACCAGCCCTGCACGAACGCTACCAAACAAACATCCTCTACGAAGTGAACATATAAAAGGCCCGAACGATTTAATTTTACGAGTACCAAGTATATTATTCATAGTAATTTATATATAATAAAATGCGTAAACACTAAATCTATACCGTACAATCATCTAATATTATGCGTGGAACACAACATATATAAAAGTTTTGATTTGAAACACATATTGCAAATGTCCTCCCAAATATTATTTAACTAAAGATGCCGTGCGAAAAGGGTAGGGGCATACGGATTACAATAAACCGACAATACATTTCCCACAAATACATTAACATCCTTCAAATTTAAATTACAATGTACTTTTATATCTATATGGCGCTAACATCCATAGACACTTTGTAGTAATGAATATTTATGTACATATAATATTGCATACCTAAGAAAAAAATTTCATAGTTAGAATTAAAAATGTTAAAATGCATTTACTCCATCTATAAAAGTGAATCTAATTTCAAGTGCATATAATTTTTATTGATATTGATATTAATTGGCAACATAAAATGTAAAATTGAATTGAATTTAGTAAAAAAAGTAAAATGCAAATTAAAATTTATAAAAATTTAAAAGTTTGGAAGCATCTAAAACCGTTTATTATTAAGTCGATTCCAATCGCAAAATTAGGGTTTATTATTAATACACCCCATATTACTATGACATAAATCTAGGAAGCATGAATTACAAATAGGCCAGATGGCGACAACACCTCGCGGATAGGTAGATTCCATACATTATATTTTTAACAAACCCTCAGAAGGTGGTGTACTAAAAATCTACCTAACACATTAAACACACCTTTAGAGCATAAAGGTTCTACCCGTAAGCTGACGTTTTATTAAAGTGGATCAATATCTACGCGCTCTCCACAGAAATGCTCCATCCCCTCGCTGAGTTCTAAGAGTGGAAGTTACAATAATATACAAATCAAGAGGACACATCAGAGTTCCAATTAAATAAAAGGAAAATTCAGCTAATATACTGCGAGGTCTGTTGTACAATTAATTAAATAATCTCAGTCCTCACAGTATCTAGGCTTATTAAAATTTTAACTAAAATATGCTATAAAAGATATACAGTATTTACAGAACTCAAAATAGACAAAAGTGTATTTTATGGTTATGTGGTCAAAATGTCACCGGTATGACATTTACAAAGAACTAGAATATTATGTACAATGTATTTACAAGATTAATATAAGAGTGACTCTATCGAATCATCTAAACTAGTTCTACTCCATCAAGTGACGTTTATCATCATTATTGCGCTTACGTCCTTTAGCATGGGCCAGCATGGTAACCAACTTCTTGTGACTGTCGCCGACGATCCAGCCGTGCTGCTGGACGTGCTCCTGCTCCTCGTCGCCGTCCGCCCAGAACGAGGTGGAGGGGCGCGGATGATGGAGCCGCGGCGCGACGCCCGAGGGCCCCGGCAGCGACAGCGCGTGACCGTACCCGCTGCCGCCGGAGCCGCCGCTCGAACCGCCGACGCCCGCGCGACTCGTCCCTGCTCCGCCGCTACTAGTTCCGAAGTTGCGATTACTACTATGTACCCTGCTTACTATCTCTTGTTTCTTCACCGAGACCTGTTTGTTGCTTTTGCGTGCACTCATCTGACTTTCTTTCTTCTTCCCTTTCTTCTTACGAGACACGCTCATCACAACAGATTCGGCGCTATTCGGCCTCGGCGGCATGCCGTCTGGTTCTGATTCGGAGCTCCAGGTCTCAGCTAATACGTTCTGCTTCCCCACTGTACATTTCCGGCGGGCACGTTGCCTGGCCACACCTGCGTCATCCGATAAAACGTCATCGTCGTAATATTCAGCCTTGTAGTCATTTCCAGCGAATGGACTTGGCATTTTCTCTTTCTTTCTAGTAGGTGATGATTTATCTTTAGTGGTTCTAACTTTCGGATATGCCTTAAACAGTGATTCATCACTTTTACTTGACACGTCTAAATAATCATCATTTCCTATTCCGATCTTAAGTGGTTGAGTATCATATCTAACTGTCGATATACTATCGTACCTCTTGGTCCGCGAATGTCTGTCTTTTGACTTATTGCACTTTTTCTCATCGCGCTTTTTCGATGTCGAATGGCTCTCATCAAATGAAGACGCAACGTCAAATCTACCTCTTGGTGATGATTCTCTCGATGAAAATGAACAGAGTCTTTTAGAACCTCCACTGTCAGAACTTAATGCAGGCGATGGACTTTTATTCTTTTCCGGTGAGTAGTCACTATTTTTAGGTGGATTCAAATCATACTTAGATAATTCTATGGGTGTGAAGACTCTCTTCTTTTGAACTGTATGGCCATTGCTTTTGGGAGACTGAACGTCATTGCCTAATGTTGAATTAGGTTCGTCTTCTAATAAACTGTCAAACAGCTCATCGAGATCGGCTGTAGGCTTTGTAGGAGGTTTCGGTGATTCACTAGGGTCACTCTTCTTTTCAGACCGAACTGCATTGTTTTTGAAAATTCGATCCATCACTGCATTTTTCTCCGTTACTTCTTTTCTCTTTACCGGTGAAGGAGATTTTTTACCTTCATTACTTTCATCGTCACAAACGTAAGCATCTGACATATATACAAAGTCATCGCCATCTGAATTACTGTCGCTCGATTCAGCTAACTCGTATGTGGGTTCAACTTTCGATGTACTGGGCGCAACTTTGTTATTGATATTTCTAAACCTTTCCATAATAGTGGATGGTCTAAGGCCAAAAATTTCTGGTTCCTCGTTATCCATAAATTCATACACATCAACATTGCTTTGCGATGATTCCTTGTCTTTAGTGCGATATGTGTCACTTTTGTATGTTTCCTCTAACTTTTTTCTTTCCTTTTTCTTTTTTGAACTGCTCTTTTTCTTCTTCTTTGCAGTAATAATAGAAGGAACAATAGTCGACATATCAATGTCAGATGTGAGAATTGATACTTTTATACTATCATAACCTTTTAATGCACCTTTGGTTAGCACAGGATTCTGATAATTTTTCTTAGAACTTTTCTTGCCCTTTTTCTTCTCCAATTTTTTTCGACTTTTATGACTGAAACAAAAATAAAACATGTTAATTACAAATAAATAAAAATCATCTCGACGAAGATATGACATCCATATCCAACCACAAACAAGACAAGATCCTATGAGGTTGCTACTCTTGAAGTCTCAGCTGTTAGCAGCTCACGAGCTAAAACACGTAAACTCATTTTAGTTCGCAGGTCGAGTTATGCTGTAGGTAGGTACTTCCCCGGGCGAACTGTCTAAATCCTAAAACCTATAAAATTGAATTTAAATTTTTATATAGAAGTATTATTTACCTGATGCTTGGTTCCACGATTGTCTGTACATGTTTAGCTGCCGCTGCCTGGGATCTACACTTGCGCTTGATTTTGTCAAATTTGTCTTCAAAGATGTCTATATTCTCAAACATATCCAGGAGCTTCTTCTCTTTATTCTCCATACATTTCTTCCCTTTTGAACAAACTTCATTTTCTTCGGGTTTTTCGTTTTCTAATTGTACATTGTATGTAGATTCATCAGAAACATTATTTGTTGAAGTTTCATGATTATTTGTAGAAATCAATCTATTATTACTTAGAAGAGGCTGGAATTTACAGGCTGCTTCTTTTAAACCAGATATTAAATCGTTTTCTAAATTTCTGACTTCTTCGCTGTTTAAAATGCTTTGTGCTGTAATTGAGTCCACATCACAATCACTTTTAGAGTCACATTTTTCATCCATGTTAATTCCTTCATCAGTGTTAATCCCCTCATCGGAAGACGCTTGCGGTGATGAACAATGTTGCTTATTAATTTCATTCTGAGAGCGATAAGCAGATTCTGATAAATTTGTGGAAGGCTGTGTACAATGATCATTTTTCTTAGTCTCTTTGCTCGAAACCATCACAAAATCTGGCATTCCCTCCGGTTTAGCCGATGTATAAATAACAGGTTTTTTAGGTAAGTTAGATGTACTAGGAGGACAATAATGAAGGATATCTGATTTATTCGGTTCAGCATGACTTGCGTAAGCAGCCTCACTTGCACAAGCTAGAGCATAGCTACTGGCACAACAAGCTAGGAAAGGCCTTCGTATATTTCGTAACTCAGATTCACTTCTGTTTGAATCTTTTAGTAGCTCACAACAATCTAAAAACAGTGCCTCGTCTCGACTAAGACTTCTTCGAGCAAGTTCCTGTTCTTTTACAGTTCTTCGGACGTCAGCCAAAATTTGTTGAATCGGTGGTATCTTTGATTTGGAATGTTTCTTGCCTTTCATTTTACACTGTAACACTTTGAACTTATCTAAGTGTTGTCTAAATATCACCAGATAGTTAGGGTCATCAGGAACTGGTGCTGTTTTCACTTTTAATTCATACTCGGATAATTTAGAAACATGTAGCAAAGTCATTTGATGTCGCAGTAAATTGTCTGCTCTTCGGAACTCTTTTTTACATACGTGACAGTAGCGAGATGCTGCTTTAAGTTTCTTTAATCGTTTTAAAGTAGATTTCGGAGAATTTGAAAACGACGACAGTTTGTAAGTATCATTTTGCTCAACAGTTTTTTTATTCTCGTTCCGATAATTTTTCTTGGTCGGCCTATCTCTTGATTTAAAGTCATTATCATCAGATTCATTGGCAATAATATGGAATGTTTCGGATATTTTTTTAGTTGCCAACAGGTTTGATTTTCTGGGTTTACGTTCAGAAAAAAATCCAAAGCTTTCCATAAACTGTTCCGACCGAAGTTGTTCCTGAATGTCTTCTTCAGCGCCTACGTCTAGTTTTAAAGTATCATCGGTATTCACTTTTTTCACCTTTTTATGCTTTTTTCTATTTAGTTTTAGATTATTGTCGTTAAATTCATCCATATCATTAACCTCGTTACGAACTTTAGAGTTGTCTTTTTCTATTAAATAAGAATTCTTTCTTTCTTTTTCTTCGACATATTTCTTTAAAGGAACATCACTTTTTGATGATTCATCAGAATCACTAGCAGTTTCTGTAGGTTTTTTAACGGCGGGTGTAGTCTTGTCTGGGATTGTTTCAGTTACATCAATTCTTCTGCTGGTATTTTCCATACATGTTTGGATCTTGTTCTCTTTAGATGCCTTAGATATGTTACTAGTATTAATTAGAGACAACCTCTGTTTTTTAAATGGTTCTGTACTATCTCCCATATCTACCAAGTCAATGTCGTATGGGTCATAGAGCATAGATGCAGAAGATTTAACTACGACAGATTTAGATCGAGTTCTTCTTGCAGCCGGAAGTAAATTGCGATTTGAAATGCAACGAATATCCTTTAATGAAGTATTTTCATTTTGGGGTAAGGAAGTCAAAATTTCTTTTATGTTATTTAATTTAGATTTCTTTGGTTTTGAGATGTCAGCGTCTTCTAGATTGGCAAGCATTGACACTATTTTTCTTTTTTCTGTGCTTCCCGGAAGTGTAGACTGATCTTGATTCCCGAGAATTGCTTGTTCGTTGTTGTTGTCAATATCAGATTTGCTTTGTAAGTCTGTAACTTTAGAACAACTCGTATCTATTTCCCGGGCTAAATAATTTTCCTCTAATTTTTCTTTTTCTGTATGTTTAATAGCTTCTGGTTTGTCATCTTGATGATTACTAGCATTATTAGGATATTCTTTTGCGACATCTTTATCTACATCATAAGAAGTATGTTGGGAGGTAGTCATGGCTTTCTTTTTCTTGGTCTTTTTCTTAGATGGCTGAGATTTTTTACGTTTTATAGACTTATTCTTCTCTTCCTTAAGTGTGTCTTCCGATAAACAAATATTAGTGTTACTTTGATTTTCAATATTAGAAGACTTATTTTCAGAATCTACTGAATGAAGTTGCTTGGTGTTTATAGGGATGCAGTTTTTCAAATTATTCTCTTCGTCTAGTAAAAGTTTGGAAAATATTAGTTGTTTCTTTGTTAATGGAGCTTTGTGTTCCAAAGGAGTTTCAGAATGGACAGGAGTCTCCTTTTCATATCCTTCTACATAAAGAGACTTACCACGTCTACTACGCCTCAGGGGTAGATCAAAGTCTTCTGTGCTGGCGAAATGCAATACATTTGTCGATTGTTGTTTATTCATCTTGTCCTCTTCATCATTCACTGTTGCATCAATATTTGATTTTATAACAACCGGTGCAGTATTGGGCATTATATTTACTGAATCAGATCCTATTGGCGCTGAAGTATCCGATATATCAATATTAGTGATTAACTTAATGGATGATTCTTCAGAAATAATTGATGGTTTTTCATCTGTTAAAACTTCATCCCGAATTGAAGCCGAAATTAAGAACTTGTCTTTAGTTTCATCGCATTTATTTTTCACTCCACTTAGTTCGTTACTTTCATTACCATCTTTTGCTAATGTTAATTTGCTACTAACATCATTCGTATTAGACGTGAAGTCATTCTTTTTGAATTCATTATTACTATCTTGATGTTTTTCATCCCTACTGTCCAAATCTGTGGTATTATCAACACAACTGTTTTCCTGATCAGTGGTCTTCAACTTATCATTAATGTTTTGATGGTAGATATTTTCAAACTTGTCGTTTTCTTGGTTTATATTAGTTTTCTGAACACTGTGATTAATTTCTTTTGGTGACACTGTACGGCTGTTTTTCTTGGACTTCTTTTTGTAAAATTTATTCTTGACTTCAGTAATAGAACTAAAGCCATCCGTGTCAGTTGGAGAAGCGGTAGCGTTTATTTCAACTACGTTAGTCATAACAGTCTTGTTTTCAGTACTTTCTGAAGTTTTTCTACTTGAATCCCCACCCGAGAAGGATTCTATCAAATTTATTTTCTCTGCTTGTAAATTGTTGTTATCCGGGGCATTTGTAGTTTTTACTGCATTTATGTCGTGCTTACATTGTAAATCGGATTTATTTAATTTATTTTGATTTAGTTGTTTCTGTTTAACAATAACCGCCAGGGATACATCATCTTCGGAATCTTCATCGTCTTCAAATTTATTTTTATTGCATAATAATAAAGAGTTATTATGTTGCTCAGCAAGATCTGAACTAGTTTTATTTAAATCATGATTTGAGTCATTTATATTTATACTTTTATTCTCAATAGCAAGCACGGGAGTTTTATTTCCAAGAGGAATCGTTTTACTGAGCAATGACGTCTCACCCAATTGTTTTGGCTGTAAAGATTGGATTATACTTAAGTGTTGTCTAGGACTACAAAATTGATTTGATATTCTTCTATTCATAGAAACAATGGATTTGCCACTTATATTTGATTGTTGGGAACTACTTACTTCGTACATCTGAACATCTGGAGATATGTCAGTATCAATTAATACGAGCATTTCGGTGTCATTGTTAGCAGTGATGGGCACAATTTTACCATCTGTACTGGGCGGAACTGGCAACGGGTTAATGGTCATGTTAGACTTTTGTCTTTCTGTCGGAGCTTTATTAATCCGTACTGCTCTTAAACTAGAGGTTTTTTCATTAGATTTTTGAACCTTTAATTTAGGGGCGACGTAATTAACAATTTCTTGTGCTAAAACTGTCCTACTTTTTTCTTCTTCATCTATGGTTTCTATATCAGGTTTGGGAACAATTTCATCATCAGTCAAATCTATAACTTGATTCTGAGGTATTATAGGCTTTTCGTCATTTGATTCAAACGGCTTATCGTCTATAGCTTTTATGTCCACTGTTTCCGTAGAAGCATCTACTGCTATTTCTCTAGAAAATCTTATAGGCAAAATACCAGATCCTGCATTTTGAAAGAATGGAGTTTGTGTGGTTAAAATTGATATCGGCCTTATACAACCAAAATATTTCTTCAATACTTCAAGTAACTGGTTACGATGTTCAATAGACATTGATTTTAATATAGCATTGATCTCTTTCGGCAACATCACATTACTATAAGTTTCAATATTCCGATCAAAGTTAAAGATACTACTCCGAAGCAGCACATCGTGTTCAATCCTTGCTTCCTGAATAATTTTACAAGAACTCGAAGAAGAATAGAGTATCACTGTTTGATTTTCAATCTCAGGTAAGTAAGCACCGCAAGGGGGTGGAAAGGGTATAGAATGACTAGCACTAGGTAACGTTCCATAATTCATTGGTGTCACTATAGTTGTTCCCGCTAATGTGTAAACGGGGGTGGTACTTGCTATAGTGGTACTAGGTATACCCAATAGATTATTAGTAAACGTAGTCGATTTTGATACGTCAATTTTCGATAAAGAAATGCAAGTATTTGGCAAAGTATACACTGGTCTAGTACTTTCAAATGTGGTAACAGGTGTAGGTATTCCACTATTTAGTAAGGTATACACTGGTAACGATCCACCTATAGTTGTAACAGCAACGCTTAAGGCAGTGTTAGTAAACGAATATGTTATTCTTTCTTGAGCCTCTATAGACGCAATCATTGAACTGCCCATCAATACTGAATTATGGGTTCTGTATGAGACAGGGTTGCTGTTAACTGAAATTAGGGGATGTGAAATAATTTCAAGACTCTTGCTGACCGTCGTTGATGTTCGCATTTCTATTGCATGATTTTCTTCAGTATCTGAGCCAGCTCCTGTTGGTCTTATTTTATATTGCGGTATTCGCAAAGTAGGATCGTATATTGGTTTTTGTCCTGGATCATCAGTACAATAAGATTCAGTGCTTTGAGAATCGTCAATATTCTCTTTATTTAAAGCTTCTTCGCATATTATCTGGTTTGGAGCTTCTGAAACAGCAGGTGTAACAACTGCCAAACTTTTTGAGACAGCATCACTTTGATTTTCATCACATACTTTTCCTGACAGATCTTCTGGTACATCATTTACGTTCAAATTATCATGCGTTCTGTGAGGTTCATTTCTATCGGTTTTATTCACTTCAGGTGTTATTACTATAGATGGTGTAGACAGATCGTTATTTGTATTATTTTTGTTGGAGAGATCCGTGGGTATTGGTTCATGTTGAAGGTCTAATGGCAACTGATCATCATTTGATAGTTTCGTTTTATGCTTAGATAAATCTTGTACTGGCGTATTCTCTACGTTCGTTCTTTGATTTAAATTAATATTCAGATTAAATTCTTTTCTTTTTAAGGATAAATCAGTTGGGACGCACTCAGTTCGTTGTGCTAAATTTAAAGCACTCTCTAAACTTAAATGCTGTTGAGGTGATTCTGAAGTAGACGCCTTAGAAATAGGCGAATATGAATGTTGTAGATTCTGTTTAATTCGTAAGTCAACAACTTCATCATGACAAATTAAAGGCTGACTAATACTCTTACATTTGTTAGACAAATCTAAGGTTTCGTAATCATCGTATGTGGGTTGTGACGATGCATTTAGTCTAGACGAATAAGCAGAATCAATGGGTATTGCTTTCCCGGATAAATCTAAAGGTGCAGACGAAATAGACTCTATATTGGTATTGGCATGTGCAGGGGGTATAGTAGCTTGAGCATCTTGAAAATTCGGTTCAGGATACACATTTACCGGCAATCTAACACTTATGTCAGTTTTTTGTTGACATAACAATTCTTTAAATTGTTGCATGTTTACGTCGGTTTTGGAATTGCTCGTTTTAGATTTTTTTAGTGCTTGAGGATAGGCTACGTTCTTACCCCCTTCTGTATTTTTAATTGTGATATGTTGTTGCTGACCTTCTAGGGCTTTCTTTCGATTTTTATCGCTGTAGTCGTTTACATGTTTCGGTAGATCAATACGAATCGGTGTTGTTCTTTCACAAATTTCTATGGATTTTCTTGTCGAGTCCGAGCGTGAACGAGTTCTTACATTTTTTTCACATATATCCAAAGATTTCTTGCTCCTCTCCACATGAGGGGGATTTAGATTTCTTTCGTACATTTGAATGTCAAATGTTTTACGTTTAGCAAGCTCGTTAGCGTGGTTTGAATGCTTAACATTACGCTGTCGTGATTTAGCCGTTTTCTGAGGCAAATGATACGCTTCATAAAGTTCCGATGATAGTTTCAGTAATGTTTCGTTGGCAGATGCTGTTAAAAATTGTTGTGCTAGTAATAAGTTATCAGTGTGCGAAGTAGATCTACGCCGAGATACTTCTTTTTTAGTAGTAGTATGTCTCGGTGTAATAGCGTCATAATTAATCGGTCTCCACTGTACAGGTTTCTTATCAAGGCAAACATTTCTAGACATGTCTAGGCTTAAATTTTGTCCCCGGTATTGTGTTGAAGCCCAGGACACTTGCTCCATCTGATTACTTTTAGGTGACGATTTTTTTGGTTTCGGAGCTGGTCTTGGTACCGATTGTATGGACTGCATTAGTACATCACGGCTCGGTCGTCTAGCAGTCAAAATAGGTAAAGGCTCTGGTTCTATTGGCTCATCACTCCCACACTGTACAGATACATGGGCTGGAACGTTCGGTTCAGGTTCTACAAACTTATTTTTAAGCATAGCGATGCAATCATTAAGTCCCTTTCTCGGTTTGTTCAATTTACTTTTTCGAAGAGCATCTAAGGTGTTCCCTTGCATAGTCTCGAATGTATTTCCTTGAATGTATTCATTATTAGCACGATTAGACTCTAAGCTTTGTCCTTGAACAGAATTTAAGACATGTTCTTTTGAAGGTTCTAAATTATGTTCATGAATGGACCCTTCGTGTCTTTTAATGGACTTTAAGTCATGCTCCTTCATGTTCATTAACCTATGTCCTTGAATAGGCTGTAGATTTTGTCCTTGAACCGTCTCAACGCTGCATCGCGGAGTAGATCCAAAATAGCTGTTTTCCATTGATTCTGTATTATGCAACTGATGCATTTGATTAAAATGTAAAGGCGGTTTGTCTAGTTTAGTTACGATTGCTTCGTTTTCAAAAAGAACGCGTTGATCGGAAGAACCATGTTCATTAACATTATTGCACTCTTGTTGAACAAGAAACATCTGATGAAATTGCACTGATTTATCATGCGTTTCTGAATTTGCAGTCAATCTAGCTATCGAATGTTTGAGGGGAGGGTTCTGTGCCGGAGCATATGCGTTTCTTGAATTTCCATTCTGACCACTACAACCCGGTCGTTGATTATCTCTTCGGCCACTACCCGTGCCATCACGCCCTGAAGAATGTTCTCGAACATTCTGTCGATTACCGTTCAAATTTATCCTCTTATCATTATGATTTACGGATAATTCATCGCTTTGAACTTTCTTTGGCGAAGTACCTGAGATATCGACATCCTGTTCATTACTCTCGACGGTTTTTTTCTCAATCACTTTGCTAACTTTCCTCTTTGGTTTGTTAAAAATGTCCTTTCTGTTCGATGTTTCCTTTTGTCGAGTAACCTTACGGGTTACGCGTTTAAACCTAGGTTTAAGAGGCTTATTGTCGTCATCGTCATTTTTATTTTTGTCATTTGCAAGATCATATTGAATCGAGTTATTACTCGATCTAGGCTTAACATTCTTTGAGTCTTCAGATGAACGATGTTTTAACCTTAACATAGCCCTTTGCTTATCAAGTTTACGACGAGGTCTTAAAACGGAGTTAAGTGGATTTACCAAAACCCGGTGACGTTTTGCAGGTAAATCTGCTAACATCTTCCTTATTGTTTCGGCTGAAATAATTTTAAGAAATTAATAATTATATAATACGATAAAGAATTTCTACGAATATAACTTTTTAAATAACATTTTCATACAGTAATACAACCTATATCAAACAGAAACACATACAATAAAAATACATTCACGCATTAAATAAATCAAAAATGATGAGGAGTACTTACCATCCCCGACTTCGGTTCTTATTTTTGGTCTAGGTCTCATGCGGCTCTTCTGCCGGCTTGGTCTAGTTCGAATATCGTTGCGCATCTTCTTTCGTATTCTATTATCGGGCAAGCGCGGACGACGTCGACGCACTCCGAATGGACGATACCGGCACTTACGGCGAACAGCTGGTGTGTCTCCAGCACAATCCAACATGTGTTGATGTAAATCTTCGATAGTAATAGGTTTATTGCATTTCGTGCAGTCTTTAAATCCTCTTGGTAGACGGGTTCTATTAAAATTTTGGCTGGGAGGAACATATAAATGTTTCAAAATATCCGCCTTCAAAAGCGATTCCCCTACTATTTCATAATGCTGGACCTGGGAGTTGGGATGCTGTGATGAAGCATGAGCGCTCAAAGCTCGTGAATCTCGCGCTTGCGCGCCGCACGCGCAGCACACGTAACATCTCGGTCGAACCCACTCTCCACTTAACACCGCGGGCTTTACATTAAAATTCGGCGCCGAAGGCATCAAACCCAACGAGCCAGGAAAGTTTTGTTCATTTGGGATAGCAATAGGCTCTTTCACGTACTTAACAATTTGCGACTTGGCTGATGGAATTTCCCTGCTCTCCAATATTTCTTTCAATTGTTTACTAATCATATTCTGTTTCTCAGTCTTTTTCTCAACGGGTGTAATTTTATATTTTTCTTCATATTTACGCCGCATACGTAGTTGGGTCCAAATGTCTAGACCAGCCACCAACGTTATAATGCAATTGTTTGCATGAGTATCTCTTTTAATTTCATCTGTATTCCAGTGTCTCTCGCTTTCTAAATTGTCCCATTTCCACTTGTGCTTCCCCGCAATAGTGCGCGGCATATAGCCGTCAAAGTTGTTTCGTGAAAATTGATCACCAGCCAACAAAATGGGAAATCCCTCCGCTGTATTTATGACCACGCTGTTCTTCGACTTTCGTGTCTTGATCGTACTATCTGGATCAGGGTTAAAATTAAAGGAGCCATCTAAGAACTTGGCTAAATTTTCCTGAACGTTACTAGCGACCTTGGAGTAGAAACTTGTATCGAAACATTTTTCAAATTTTTGCGTGGCATCTTCAATCACCCTGAACCAATCTTTCTTAGAGGAGTCGCCAGTCTTGGGCGACCTGTGAACCACACCTAACCGAGATAGTATTTGATCAGCGTCGGTATTGTGGAACGAAAAATTTGATGGTATCCTTCTATTCCATTGAATGTCATCCAATACTATAATGGCATTTTTATCCAATACAGTCGAAGTGTTTATATTCTTATTGGGTGGTAATATTAGGTTCGTAGTAATATTGTCTTCAATATCAGCTTCATCGTGAACATGTGACGGTTTCAGCTCGCAAGATATGACGATGCCGTTGAAACCGTGTCCACCAAAGTTCTTCCCATTTTTATAATCCTTCTCATTCGTATCCAGAGACTTCTGAGTCTTTTTGGTCGATTTTTGACGCAACTTGCTGCGGTAAGGTATCTTTTGTTTCTCGCAAACATTAAGCTTGTGCTCTGCCAGTTCTTTCGTGGAAGGGAAACGTGAGTGGCAGTCGAGACAGGCGAAGTATTGATTAGGGTGGCTGTCAACCATGTGGCGAATAATGTCGATAGGCTCTCTTTCGGCATGGTTACAAAATAGACATACCATGGAAGGGTCAGGTTTAGAAGCTGAAAGATGCATGCGTCTAGCATGTTTAGAAACAGTTTGTTTAGAAACAAATTTTCTATCGCAGTAGGGGCATAGAAGTTGCGGAATAAGTATATCTGATTTATCAGACAAACCATCAGGCTTGCTTGGTGACGCTTTAGATGGGCTGCTTGAACGCTTTGGTTTATCTTGTGATTTGCCATCTAAATTGCGTCCGATTTGTTTTATTGATTGAGGGCTGGAATTGTTGGACTTTCTTGGCCTCAGTCTTCCATTTAAACCAGACGATGGTTCATCTTCACTGGAGTTCATTGTGTTTAGTTCCTCTAGCCTAAAATAGAATGTTTACATTAAGGTTTTATTCCTATGCGCACGGGAAGCGCGGCGAAGTATTAGAAAATTGAATTGAAAGCTGTTTTATGTTGAGGTTAATTAATTTCCCTAATTATCGCCAGCCACAGCAAATCATGACTAGATCCAGCTAGTACCTACTGTATAAAATAATAAAAAACAATAATATTAAGACATTAACATGTAATAACAAAAAGTACATATAAAGAGTATTTACTTTGATAAGAGCTATGCTAGTACTCACTCGGGCGGCAGGAACTGATAATCCGGTGAAAAAACATCTAAACAATCGTCTGATGCGAACGGGTCCGGCGCGATGATGTGGGGGTTGATTTCTACATCATGCTTGTGAAGGCCTGATGAGTGTAACCCATCTGGTGGGGATCTAGACGGAAGAAACGCAATTGAGTTAATAATAACGCCCGGATACTAAAATCCTTCGAGCGTTAAAAAAGAATAACCTATTCAACATTACATTACAATACACTTTCAAAGCCCTCGTAAAACTTCCGGATACGCATTTACTATCTATCTTATTTATTATGTATCATATTGATCGTCTGCAAAAGGAATGAAACTTAAGGCTTTCTTTAGCAATCATACATTTTGCTAAAACCTGTTGTTTTTTATTAGACAAAAATCTACTTATATTCTTATCTTATCTACTTATTACTTTTCTTAGAACTGAAGCATATTAAAAGGTTAACAATCACAGCACCTCGCACAGCACGAAGCTATAAAAGCTAATTCAACTGAATTTATTCGAACTTAATTATTATTACAGAGCAGTTAAGTCTTTTCTATTATTTTATTAAAACAACCTAAACCTTAACCGTTTGCAACAATACTTAGTAAAACTATTCGCGTTGTAGCGAGCGTCGCCTTATTCAATAGTGTTACCTCATAACAATACCTAAAATTAATTTGTTTACTGTAAGTAACTTCCCGCGCAGACACGTAGCATAATCTTTTAATCTATTCACTGCTGGGGACCGGCCTCACTCACATCCTATCTTTCTTTGTTTTATTATCATTTTTTATGTCAGGGCAGCAGCAAGCGAGCGTGCAGGTCATCTAATGTTAAGTCGTCACAGCTACCAAAGGATATCCAAACTCAAACTCAATAGAACAAAACCCTGTCTGATGTCGAATGTAGATGCGTTGCTACTCTTGAGGACTCAGGTCTTAGTCTCCAAATATGGTCACTGCCACCCTTAGGCATCCATACCTAACCTCAAACGGTATATGGATGTTGTGGTGATGCAAATCTCCGTGACTTCAACTCATGTAAATTTTTTCAAGCTTTTGTAAACCTATGTGAAAACCGCGCGTGCTAAGAAACGCATAGCTTAAATTTTTCAAATATCGCATGGGTACGCTGCTCAGCATAATGTTAAGACAAGTTAATTTTTGAAACTCGAAACTTAGTTTCCAGACTATGCCATGTTGCTTTGGTGGCAACTGTCTATCTATATTCTGTTACTTATTATTGAGCTAGTGATATTAAATCACTATGGAAAGTTACTGGGCCTTTCGCCTACTTCAGCGTTTATTCGCTGACTGAGCTTCGGACTTTGTACTTAAAAATTGTGTATGTGGGACGACGCCAACGCACACGAGGTTCACTAGGTGTGAATGTATTCAGAAAAAGTTATTTTTTAAAGATTGATGCCATAGGCAGAAACAAATGCCCTTAAAGTCAAAGTAACCCAGGACTTCGCTCAAATTCAGCACAACCTATAAGGCAGTCATTTGAAATTGATGTTTCTTTTCAACATCTATAATTGAACCTTATTGAAAAACCCTATCATCATTGGTTCGAGTGGTGGCGCAGATGGTTTAGGCATTAGGTTTCGGTACAGTAAAAAAATAATACAAAAATAAAAAAAAACAAATCATATTGCTTAAATATTAAAACACAAAAATATAAATAACCAAATTCACAAAAACAAACAAAAATAAAACCAAAACAAAGGCTATAAATAATATAAAATGCACCCAGCTTTGAGCAATAGGTACTATTCGCACCGGCTTGCATTGTTTTTCAGGTCATAAATAAAAATACAAAAAAATAATAATAAAAAAACATGCAATAAAAATAAACAAAAATATAAAACAAGTCGCTGTGCTATACTGCTTGGATATATAGACCATCTACATAAAAAAAACTATTATCTAGGGTTTAATAGGCGAGTACTAGTAACAGTGATAACGAGTATAAATCACCTACTTCTAATATTAGTGTTAGTATAATAATGATATGAATGTTATTAATTTATATTTAACTGAAGGAAATATAAAGCGTAAGGATATTCCTATTCGAGGTGTGTGATGTTAACCTTTTCAGACCTACTCTTAGTATATTACAACAGGTTTTAACATATTTAGAATTGTGAATCATATGAACTGCCATTATTTAGTGATCAGTTGGAACTCGTATCTATCAAGATATTAAATAGATGTAATTAATCTAACATAGACGAACACGTAGACTCCACCTTACGTCGCACTGAAAAAACCTGATTAAAGAGTTTGTACTCTTATCTATTAAGATCTTAAGCAAATATGATTAGTCTAAGACAGTAGAACACGAAGGCATCGCTCTACGCCGCACTGAAAAACCTAATTACCTAAAGACAAAAAGAACAATAGCTCTAGGTACTTACAGATTAAATTGTGGGGCGGCGCAGCGCGCCCGCCCCCGGTTGTACACAGGCCCACACGTGGCGCCTTCTCCTCGCTTTGTCGAATACGTAAATTAGTGCCGCTGAGAGTTTCAAAGTGGGCGCGACAAGCGGTGGCCAGCTTGACGCAGCTCCTGGCTCGTATCACACGAAAGTACCTGAAAAGAATTAAAACACAGGTCAAGGCTGAACTTTGAAATCACTTCCATTTTTTTATAAGACTGATAAACCGATACCGGTTAACACGTTGGTGATCATCAACGTGGAAATTGAAATCATCAAATATGTACACGAAATTTGTATATTCCCAAGTTTATAAATTATGAGTTCCTCATAAAAACATTCATCTTTCACCCCCTTTTACGTTTTTGACAAAAAATAGCCAATAAAGATATGCTGGAATATTTATTTTAGTTATTGACCGTAAAAATTCATATAAACTTTCACCGAACAGAGAAAATTAACTAAGAGTATATTAAATGAGTAAGGATATTGCTGCAAGTTTCCCGCGAAAGCGATTAAGGTAATCACAGAAAGGATCGGTCGAATACTTCTTGAACTTGACCTACTCGTACCTACAAACTTGTTACCTACTTGTTGCGCGCTTGTATGTTTATATCGGTATCAGAAAATGAAGGAATATAGAAAAAAACAGTCCATTAAATAGTCAGAAATGCTGATTTATTTTTAAATTTTCTACATTAAAGATTGTTGTTACTAATTTCTTCATTATATTTTTAACACTTCTAAAAAAATATGAAAACCTTAAACATTTCATTTATGTATTATAGCTAAAATTATAAACGATGAACTTTCTATAAAACACAGATATATTAACTACAATATAAAGTAATCGTATAAAAAACTGTAATTCATTTTGATAGAAGAAAAACGCAAAAAAGGGTAAAATAGAAGAACCGGGGGCTCTTTGCTGACCGCAGGTCTTTCAATAACTTGTATTTAATATTTCATTAGGCATATCAGGTCATAAGTTATCATTAAGTAAAGCAATATTTATGTTATTACGTGCAATTTTATGTTTAAAAAAAGTTAATAAAATTATTTTTATCCAACAAATTTTAAAAGCTCTTCTCCGACAAATAAACTTACTGTCATACAAATTTAACCCTTTTTTGCATTTTCCTAAATATGTATCTATATGAGGAAATTGATACGTACAAGTACTGATCCGAATGCTACGGGCACACACGTGAACACGACTAAGGGCTCGCGCGGAACTGACTGATGAATGTTCCCTCGGAAGCCTCGATAAGGGCGGGCGGGCGGGCGGATGGACGAACTGCGCCGCGCAGAAACTTACCCCCGATCCACCACCGCTGGACGGGCGACAATTACGTACCGATTTCATATTCATATTTAAACTGACTAAAAAGGTGAGACGCCATTCAAACGCGAGCCCATATCAAGTAACAAAAATGAAAGAAACATATTTACCGTGATAAAAACCTCATTATATGCATATTTAGACACTTCAACTATTTAGTTAGTATTCAAGTCATTGTACGGAAATCGACCCACCCTAAGCCATATACAATACAGTATCTCTATATATATAAATCTGTTTAACGTCAAATTTTGTTCGGGGTTGGCGACTAAACGACTGAACCAGTCTTTATGCGGTTTTTACTATTCGATAGGTAATTCTTTAACTTGAGCTATGTGATTCATGAAATTTCAATCGGTTGAGTAAAACAGAAGTTAT
>DWOF01000009.1:0-21824 GCA_018250795.1 Clito sp. Burns02 | reverse complement strand
TTTGGGATTCTCGATGTAAACTAAATATAATACACAGTAGATTATTTATATGTGGCTTCATGTTATAATCACCCTATAATATAGTACTGTGCTGTAGAATAGGTAAATGTGGAAGTTATTCACTAAATGTACTCATATATATTATGTACTCAAACTATGTTAACTTATTCGATGTAATATCTAAGTATACCTATTGTTTGTCACTTACAGTTCAAATTCATGTATACGTTCGTGTAAAGGAAATAAAATTAATAAAAACGCATTCTCGTGTTTTTACTTTATTTTTTACAGTAGGTAAGTTAATAACAATTGATGCTTATAATTCGCCTAGGGAAATACCTACCGCTGTCCTTAATAAAAGGAAACTTTCTATAATAGAACGAAACAATATAATGGTACTCCAGTATTCCAGTATTCGAGGTTTGAAACCTCCCGCCATGAATTCGTTAATTCAAAGAAAACTTTATTACTGTAAATAGTGCCATCTATCCGTGAAGCACAAAAATAAAAATGTATATGTTAATTTCTCTATTCCTCACACTTTAATTATTAAGATTTTATGGAACGCAAGATAATTTAGTAAACAAGATTTTTCAGTATTCTTTAGGGAATAATATCAATTATTTGTAATATTTAGGCGAATTATGAAAAAAATGGCAATTTTTTCATTTGGCAGCACTAAGAACCATACTAATTGTTATGCTCTTTGTCTAAGAGTTAAAACCAAGGAGTATAGTAACTATGTAGGGAAAGTTAAAACTAAAAAGAATATCCTAAAGATCATTTTAATGCATTTAATTTACGGCATAATAATTAATATTATATTCACACATTTTATTTCAAATTATATTATATTGGCTGAGCATGTATAGAGCGTGTGCTTGATAGTCTGTGAAATTGACATGACAATCATTGTCTTTGTCTATGTCTGTCGGCGTTTCATGTAAACAACAATACAAATTATAAAAGTTAATTTGTAATTTTGTATGCTTGCGTTGTTGTTACTGACGAACGACTATTGATGTTAGGCACACTGGATTAACACAGAATTATTTTCGTACCTGAAACACAAACTTGAAAATTTCTTAGGTTAGGTACCATGTTAATTGGTCACTGCCTAGTAGAGAATATACAGTCAAATCTCATTGCTACCCATGGACATCCACATCCAATCGAACCTCTATCTAACATTATTTTAAGCATGTTACTTGAGACCACCACGATAAGAGCCTTTCATTGAACCATGAATGAACAATTTAAGTGTATATCTAGTCTAGTAGACAGACATCCAATCTGGTAATTTTGATTTGATAGGGTGCATAAATCATAATCCTTATATCATTCCCATAAAAGACACCTTATGCTTTACCACATGAGGTAGGATAAAATCTGTTTTGCAGTAAGCAATTTAGGTAATAGGAGAATGTAAGGAATCTTGAATCAAAACTCAAATTACATACAATACCTTTGAGAAAGGTTGAAAGACAGGTATTCCACTCAGTCATGGGAATAAATGTGTGAATTAATGTTAACAATATAAGATAACCTACTGCTGCCTCCATAACCTGTGTTGGCGTTGGGCTAAAGCAATTGCCGGAGACACTATCTCGAGGCAAACACTTGAGCCCTCAAAAGTATTTATGTATATGTATATCTATGTATGTATGTATATATGTATTTTATGTATCTATTTTTAGTACTTTTCATAACATTCTACTTATACACACTAAGCCTATTTCACAACCAGTTTTCCTCTTGCGGGCTCGCTGGAAGAGATTCCATTGAGGAATAAATGGGCCCAGTATATCTTCATTACTTTTAAGTTTTCTATTGTAATTTACATGTACAAACTATTAAATAAATAAATAAGGTAGCAATTGCAACTCATCAACATTCAACCTCCGAGGATTCTGACCATTATGAGTTTGGTGTGGATCTCCATGGGCAACAGTGACCATTTATAATCAGGTGGCCTGTTCACTCATTTGCTACTCTACTGCCATAAAAACAATAATGGTAAAATCAATTTGGCAAATAACCTAATCAGTATTAGTAAGAGATTTTCTTTTACTTACTGGTGACAAGAGGCAACAGGGATATTCTCCATGAAGCTTTTGAAGAAAGAAAACAACTTGCATGAACAAATCACTATATTTCAAGCAGGTACAATCAACGTGGCGAGGTTTCATTATAGTTAATGTAATCAAAGCAGATAATTGAAATGTCAAAAAACAAATACAAAAAAGGTTTAGAGACAGAAATTGTATTAATTGGTCCCTTATCCCTTGTAATGTCCAAGTGGACACGGTGTCCCCACAACTGAGGACCCGGAGCACATCCAAAATCCTAACCTATTGGAGATCGAGTCTTTAATCAACTATCAGTAACTAATCAATAATTAACAAGTATAAATCAGTCATCTTTTCCTCTCCTACACATTGGCAATTTCTTATAAGTCTATACAACAGATATACAACTAATATGTAGAAAATACAAAATGTAGAAAAAGATACATCAAAAGTAACAAAATATAATATAACTTCAAAGTTTAACTTATAACTATAATATAACTGACCCTAGCTAACATTTAATGCGTTGAATCGCCACACCACAGTTACCATTGCAAGTGTAAAAATAGTCAAATGGGCATCAATTGTTCCCCATAATGGAGTTATAAACATGTCATGAACTCTTCAGATACAACCTCAAGATTGTTATCTGACCAGTTCATGACATGTGGCTCGTGCTTAACCATTCCAATATAAGGCAAAATACTTATTACTATAAATAAAGTTATACAAATATAATATTTGTACTACAACCATTTTACAACTAGCAGTGTAGCACTCGCCAGGTCAGTTAGTTTGATTAACAAGTGTATATAAAAATCACATTTCTTCTACTACTTCTATTCTTCACTTATTCTATTATCACAAGATCTTTTATTTGAGAAGTTTGTAAATGACATTTGTCATGTAACTATGACTAAAAAAAGGTACATATTCAAAAAATATAAAAATAGTAGCTAGAAAAATTAATTACTATGAGGTAGCATCATATGAATACGCATTTTTAACATATCTGAATTTGCTGGACAGAAGATTCTTTCAGTCTTATGATGAACACGATGATTCTGCACGGGAATATAGGCAGCGAGCAGGACCTGAAACCAAATAGATGTCACTCATACTGTTCTTCCCATGAATCCATATGTATGATTGTATCAATCTGTATTTAGATGTAGACAATCTAATGCAAGCTAAGTTGTATATGTAGATTATAGATACCTAGGTAAAAACACTATCATACCCACCATAACTATAAGTAGTAACGAGCCATCATAGTCACTGTCCGATTAATTCAACTATATTATAATTATAAGTATTTCCTGAAATAAAAAATAAAACAGAATTAGACAACTACTAAATAATATATAACAATGAATTTCAGTTTGAGTTCCAACAAATTGTATACTTATAACTACAAATTTAAATTGCAACTTGAATATATTATTGAAGACCACATCATTTGACTTAGCACGTCTTTCTAGCACATTGGGGTTAATGACAAGTGGGGTTAGTGAACCTATGGTCATCCACATCCAATCTCACACAGGCCAAAATCCTCTCCGAGGAAGAAAGTCTTAGCCACTGAAAGTAGTGCAGAAATTACATCACCCAACACTAACCATGAGGCAGGTTGGTTGTTTTGAAAACAAAGAGTAAAGAAAAACTAGACATTACCTTCCATCGAAACGGGGGTCGAGTACAAGACCGTTTCTGAGAGTCTCTCTCTGTTTCCGGTATCTTTTGTTATCTATTTTTTTAAGGTTCAGATCAAAATCAAACTCCTCAAGATCTCTTGTACCTCCAGGCAACTTCTTTAGATAGTTATTGTAGAGATCTAATTTTTTCAGCTGTTTCATTTCGCTTACGTCGCAAAAGTAGGTTAACTTATTACAGTTAACACTCAGCACTTTTAGTTTCTTGAAATTTTTGAACATGTCAAAAGGTAAAAAATACAACCGATTATATCCTAAATTAACCATTTCTAAATTGATTAAGCTACTAAATTCGTTTGGTAGTCGTACAATGTTATTGTAAACTAGATCAATTTGAGTCAGCCCTGTAAAAGTTCCTATGCTTGGTAATATTTTTGTGATGCCGATGCCTCCGCAGTTCAATGTAGTTATTTGAACGCATGATCTCATGCCATCGTAAGGAAAGTCACTAGATTGACTAGGTTCTGGCTTTGGGTGATCTGAGCTTATGTCGAGTCTTTCAACATTTGTTAATGTCTTTAACAAGTCCGACTGCTGTTGGGGAAGCAGATGACAGTTGCACATGTTTACAACAGTCAGCAAACTTTTGTATTTTTTATGCTCACTTAAATCTGGTAAGTCCAGCAGACAATTTTCGTCCATGTTAAATCTTAGGTTGAGTTCTGAAAGATTACTGGGGCTATCCTTCCAGACCCAATATGGCGGTCTCTGGAGGCTGTTTTCTGAGACATCTAATGTTTCGATAGTGTGGCAAAAACTTGGTGTTTCGTCAAAATATTCTATATAATTTTGCGATAGATCCAGTTGTCTAAGATGTTTGAGCCTTGATACTCCCGGAGGCACCATCTTTAAATTTGTGTTGTTCAATTTGAGATTAATTAAGTAAGGCGGATAATCTATGTCGGGACAGTCTTCGCCTATATTGTAGTTACTTAAATTTAAGTTTGTTATGTTAACAAACATTATTTCTTTAGTGATAATCACAAAATCGCTGTATGACAGGCATGGACTTTTGGTTGGGGTTTTTTCTTCTATTTCACGGTTGTCTTCCATCTTTTATATATATATTAATTTTTTAACAAACGAACTACTATATGCCTTACAACTATTTAAAAACGAATATCACAAGATTGGGATAGGAAACAATAAATAGTTTATTTTAACATATCTAACTAACAACTAAAATACACCCTACCGATACTTACAATTATAATAAAATGAATTTAGAATAGGCATGACACCGAGATCTGGGATCGATTGATCGAAGAATCGATTTTTCGAGCCAAAAAAGCCGATTTTTAATCGACATGTAGCACTGAAGCGATTCGGTGTATCGTTATAGCGGTTTTAACTGCCTATAATTAAAAAAAGGATAACGTAGGATTCTAATCGTGAAAGAATTATTTAAATCGGTGCAGTAGTTTTGGAGCCTATTCCAATCAAACAAACAAATCTTTCCTCTTTATAATATTAGTGTTTAATTATACTTTGATACGGTATATTCGATTTTCTTGTGAAAGGATTCACTAAGTTACGATTTGAATCGATTTTAGGATCGATCATTTTCGGAAAAAATCGCCATCCCTAACTTAAAATAGGCATGACATCGATTAATCTAAGATTCGATTTTAAAGCACAGGTAATAAATCTTTGTATGTGTATTAATTTTACGATATGTATTAATTTTTTTATAATTAATTATATTTTTAAATATATTTATAGTATCTAGTATACTGGCCATTACAGCTTTTATATTAACATTAATACATAATTAAATGTATACAAAAAGATCAATCTTGGAGAGATCTGAAAGACCTCGAGTTTGAGTGTGAATCGATTTAGGAATCGATTACACAGGTCAACTAAATAAAAAAAAATTTTTGGTGCATGGACAACGTTCTTGGTTTCTTATTATATATGCAATGGAGACTCCAAAAACATTTTTTATTTTTTTTTCCTACGTACAGTTTTTGATATATTTAGTTTTTAATTTTGGCACTAATTAGTAATTTTGAATTTTCTATTTGTTTTTTTTTTATAGACTCACCATTTACAATAAGTTGTTCAATTTATCAAATGCATTTAATTGCGTAGGGGGTCAAAAATGCAGTTAAAATGCAAAGAAATGGGGTGTAGTAGTTTGTTTGCCCACTATATGACGGTAGAATATAAAAATATTTTCCTTAGGCTAGATAGAATACAATATAAAGAACCCCAATATTGATGTTAAAATGGTTTATTTCTTACTAGCTATACCCGCGACTTCGTTCATCTGAGAGTCGAAAAAGACGCTTTTTTTGAAGGTCTCGGTCGTGTAAATCTCGATCCCGTGGGAATTTCGTCATAAAAATTAGCTGTTTTTATCTAATCAATTATTCTTGTGTTATTCATTTACTGCGTTTAATTAAGAGTAAAGACTTGATTGTATGCAATATTTTATTTTTGTAACGTTTTGTGATAAAGGTCTCTTTTATTCTATCTATAAAAAATATGGACAATTTGAATTTCTTTTTAAGTGTATAATATATTTTGCTGCAGAAAAATAAATAATTATTCAAATAGGACTGATACTTTTAGAGATTAGCGTGCTCAAATAAACAAACTCTTCCCTTTTATTATATTAAAATATTTATACATTAAGTACATATAGATGATATAAGATAGTAATTACAGTTAAAAAGTAAAGTGAGCGTCTTTTTTCTTAAGAAAACAAGTAAAATGAGATTAAAATCAGATTTTGTACTTTGTAAAGATTTTGTTTTGTTACATTTTTTCCCATGTTGGGCACCAAGTTGCTATAAATGAGTAGACGGCTGGTCTCTCGGGCAGACAATATCCAAGGCTCTCCAGTAGCGAAGGAGTCTTTGTTATGGACTCGTGGAAGTCCTTGAAGTTGATTACGCCATCCAAATCTGCATCCATTCGCTTTAACATTATGTCTACGAGCTCCTACGGGGTAGAAAATAAGTTTTTTTATAGATTTTTTATACGAATTAGATGAATCAATGGGAAGTGTGCACCGTCGCTTTTTGACACTTGCAACATTAGAGGAGATACAAGTATGATATCGGCTCTTAAAGTTATATTCTAATTTAGAAATTTTTAAACATTATTACCTTCACTGCTTCTTCGACATCGTCATCCCTTGAAGCCTTCGCTAAGCTCTTCTTCATCAGCTGGTACATCGTCTCCCTTCTTAAATGCCCTTCACCGAGAAGGTCGTAGCACTGGAATTGAAATCTGTTTTATGGCAAAAGTGTAAACGAGTGTGCAAGGGCTAAGTTACATAGGTACAATGGCATTATTTTTGGTTTTTATAACAATACGTGAACATGATATCATATGATGATTAGATGATGACACATTGATATCATATGGACTTATTACGACAGGTAACTAATGTACGTAATACCAGTATACCAAAGTACCAATATGCAAATTGCTTACCGTGAAAGCGTATGTTATCCGTTCTTCTAGATCTCCTCGAAGATACAAGGACATGGCTTTCGCAAATGTTGCCATGGTTACAAAGGGCGAGGTGCCTCGGTCCAAAGCAACCATGACCCGCTCCATCATATACGCATCAGTCATACCCAGACCAGTGTGCAACACGTCTCTGAAGTGAGCCCTGAAAAAATGAAAGAAGGCTTTAAAAGATTGTATTGCAATAAAAAAATAAAAAAATACTTACACATACATTAGATACAATTTAAAATAACGTTATTCTTAAGAGCCCAATGGAAGTATGTAATACATAAAATCACTTATATAGTGATCATTTATATACCTAAATGGCATACAGTCTAAACATATAATAAGCAAAAATATGTACCTGGATATTAAGTCTGAGGCTGCAGGTTTTTCATCGCGTTTCTGAATTTTGAAAAAGATGACCATTATTTCTGAAATTAGGTAAGCACAAAACCTTACATCTACAATTATGTATTTTATATACACAAACAGAGAGTCACGAATGGTGATACATACGTTCAAGTTCATCAAAGGTAAAATGGGTTTCCTTTTGTATCTCCATCCATAAGGCACCGTGTTTCTTACGGAACCTTATCTCTTCCATAGGGTCTAATGCTGAGTCCAGTGAAGCCGACATGGTGGTGGGTTTCTGTTACAACTCTCCAGAAATTTGTATCTTTTATTAAAAATCGGTGTGGTTTTTATTTTTTGACAACACAACAATTTACAAAAAAATGTAACTCAGTTGTCTATGTTGTAATTTCAACGACATTGTTATAATGTAGATAAAAAATCGATAAAGGAAAAAATAATATTTTTCGAAGAATTTTGCCTTGGTATATTGTTACACTACAATATACCAATTTTTTTTTCTGACGGACGGAAATCGCTGTCCTCCAAGATTATAATAAAATTAAAACTCATATAGGTAATCTTTCCACTTTTCCGTTAATTCAAGCGTGCTATGTGGGAAATACGAAATTCATGATGGATAAAGTCAAGGAGCTTTGATGTTTGCTTACGGAAAAGTTGCTTGCGAAACTACTCCGTAACTTTGAAAGCTTTGAAAAAGCTAGTTTCCGCGAACACGTAGCCATGTACAGTCGTGCGCTCGTCGCATTTAACGGTAGCGTAATTGTGAATTTCTTCAGGCCGCCTGAAAGTGCACTGTGCTTATAAAATATTCTATCGGATTTTTATATATACCGTAGTGTAAGTAAAGTAAAGTAAGTATTGAAAAACATTTTTTTAGTAAAGTTAAATAAAAGTTTGAATATTTTAATAAGAGACTTTCACGGTGATTAGAATTACATTAATTGTCATATTAGGATGAAATAATAACAAAAGTTTCAAAAAAATGTGTGACATCTCAGAGGATATCCAGTTATTAATATTTTAATATTCGGTTAGGTGGAGATATTAACTAGTCTGTCCAGTGTCCATTATCAACCCCTAACTGTCCCAACGGTGGGCTAGGGTATCTTCTCAACTGACTAGGACGTAGGCTATAGTCTACCACGTTGGCCAAGTGCGGGTGTTACGAACTGAGTGTATAAACATTATTGACAGTGAGAGACAGTTAATGTCTTTCAGAAGGCAATTAAGGCAAGAATTTCTTTCGCTTCCTGCCTGCCTACGTGTTTGCCTCCTCGCGTTTAATGAGCCATGAGAGGCCAGCGCGACGTTTTTAACAGAAAACGAAAATAAATGAGACGGAAAAATTCCAATTCCATATCTACGAGTACAATGTTTGGTTTTATTCTCATAAAAAATAAAAAACGATTTTATATGATATTTACTGACGTCAAACCTTCTCTATCTTTCTATACCAATATGATTTTTTTTTCATTCAATCTACTAAGAAATTTCTATCGAATAATTTCAGTGATAACGTTAATTTCTACAAGAGCTCATATTAGGTATAAAGATATCGCTCATATAAGGTATATAGAGCTCATATTAGCTATATTAGGTATAAAGATCATTGGAAATTCCGCTGTTTCTAACTCCTAATTGTTCACGATTGAAATCTTCAAGTAGCTTATTTCATATTCAGTGGTACGTAAAATTATATTAGCTAAGTTTGCTTTGTACTGAGACACTTGGATCGTACTTTGAGAAATTTCACACAATTATTACCACATGCCAAGATTGTACCGTCGTTATACGAGTATACCTACTGGGTTAAATTGATTGAAACAACCCAAATGTATGTAGATACTTTACTGATTATTTTTCCATCACTCAGAAGATAAAATAATATTTTCTCCATAGAATTCGTCAACACTAAATTACTTGTTACCGAACAGCGTTCAAATATTCTCGGGTAGTCATGCGTTCTCAGCACAATTTGCTCCCAAATAAGCTTTCAAGATATTGTCCTTAGACAACGAACTTTTACGACTACAGGATATAGTACTTAAGTGCTATCTATATTCAAATAGCTTTATACAGTAAAATCTTACTTACGGTGCTGTAAATAGTTTTATTGTGGCTCTAGAAAAAAATACAGGCGCTGAACTACCCACATTAAAGTAGGGCTTAACGCAGCTTTAGCATTTTAATTGGTTCATAAATCGAATCTTAAATCGAGCAATCTCAAATCAGCGAATGAGTCTTTGGAAATACACATCTATATTTTCAATTATAGGGTTTACTGTAAAGCCGAGCTTCAACTACAATTAGCGCAAGGTACCCAAAGGTAGGCTAATCCAGTGTTAATACAGAGATCTAACGCTAAGTTATTCAGCTTTACAATATCAAAGTCAGCTGGATTTCAGTCCTGACCCAACTTATGTGAGACCGAAGTTCACTAGGCTATAGAAGGTGCTTTACTTACGTCATTATTACACTAATACATGTAGGTATTGAAATGAAAAGCTCCTAAATCAATATATCTGACATATCTATTACTATATTTGAGTTTGCTATCACAGACCTCGCCATTTAATAAATATTTCTACTGGCATAGTATCAAATTCTATTCCTATCGCCTCTTGTATTTATTCTTGCCACAGATTGGTGGCTTATGCGGTTTCCATGTGAGGTTGTACCAAATAGCGATATGACCAAATCAAATAGCAAGTAATTCTAATATGTTAACAAAAATTCGAATCATATCTACTCGTACTTTACTGTTTCAGTTTCTTAAATATATCTACTAACTCCTGACGTATAATGTAACAAAATAAAACTTTTCTATTACATTCTTTTTAGATTATTCATAAACTAAATTTCGTTTGAACGTCACTGACGAAAATGTAAGTTATAACTATAGCATTGGTGCTTTTTAGCGGCGCTCATAAATTATTACTGGCCGGAATGTATGAGTGCTTAAGGCGGACATACTACTTCTTTTACTGTACTGCATTTTTTTTATATTATATTCATATTTTATTAACCGCTGATCTTTTAAGATTATCCTATGAACATGATACGTATAGCTAGGCGCGTGGTGAAAATCAGGCGAGGTCGGTACTTGAAAGGGTAAAGTTGACGTGCTTACGAGGGCACGTTAGGCAGTCGTTAAACTTCATCGGAGGCCTTGTCGGAGGCCTTAGAAACATCCGAAGATATCTTGGATTCTTGAGCAATACCACAACCGACTTGTTTTCTTACAAACTACCAATCCACATCACGCCAGCAATCCATCGTGTGTTATCCACAAATAAACAGTTCTGTTGATTGGTTCTTTCATCTGTTCAAGACATGTAAGATCTGTTTGATAGATAACTGTGAATGTCTGATAAATAAACCGAAATGTTTTTTGTCAATTTACAGCCGAAATGAAAATTTTGTAAACATTTTTAATGTAAACAAGGTTATCAGAAGATGTGCAACTGTCGAAATACAAAAAAAAAATTTTGTATAAAATAAATTTTCGTATAATGTTACACAATTTCATATGGTAGATACTTCCTCTTAGGAGTGGTGGTTTTTTTGTATAATAATAATCAATTCTATTCTAGGCACATTTTTCTTTTACCTGTATCTTTCTTAAATAAGATTGATTTAAAAAAAGACGGTTACATTGCATGGGCCTGTTAACAATGCTTATAGAAATCTTTTTCCAATACACATTTGAGTTTTCATTTATCTATCCCCATTCAAACCGTACGATCGCTTAACCCTACATAACCCTTACATTTTACTGCTGTTTTCGGAGCGAAATTTATTGCAATGGTTATGGTAAGATGGCTTGTTAAGGAAATGACGGCTTACGTTGTGCGGAGATTTAAGAGAAGCAATAAATAAAACTGTTAGCATGGTTGGTTTCAAGACACGCTTGAGTTTGTGAGTGCACCTTTTACCAACCACCCGTTTCTTCCCTGTTGTTTTAATCTCTTCTCTGGCGAGAAGGGCTTAAGCCGAAGGTGGGCTTCCATTTAAGCCCTTCTGGCCAAGTGCGGCTTGGTACTACGTTACATGATTAGGTACATATTGAAAACGTAATCGGGTAACTAATCCATTACGCATAAGAGTCAATACTTATAACAGTTCTATGAGATAAAAAAATATAGAAATTTTCAGTGATATTCTACATGCTATGACGTCACGATTTCTCCATTTGTAACGAACTCCTAATATACTTATTTTTATTGGGTACATCAATGTATTATCGCACTGTGTCTATAAACGGACTCGCTATAAATTTATAACATTTCGTCCGCCGCGTTGTCGCCTTGTATAAATAGGTACTAAGGGTTCTGTAGGCAGCGGTATACGAGTATTCGCTGAAGTATTATAAGTTCGTTTACCTGTGAAAATGAGTGATATACGAATTATTGATTCCAACGCCAAAAACAATATAATTTTAGATATTTGTTATTAAAACAGGACGGTAAATTATTTGCTTGTATACACAACGTATGATGTATAAGGCCAATAAAATACGCTTGCGCATACAATGTTAAACGAAACATACAAATACATATATTGTGGATGTTCAGTTATTCTGTATGTGTACATGACTTGATTGTATCTTATCTACGAGTATACTTAGGTACTGAAGTAATCTATCTTTGAATTCGAAATAATTTTATGTATTAAGATTGCCTAGAAAGAACCTAAACATACTTCTAATAAGAATACATGTAATTTTTATCTATTTACTAAGAAAAATATGACAGAGAGGTTGCTATTTCTCTATCTGTCTTGCTCTCTCTTCAGGTTCAGTTTTATACAAAGGCCTCCCCCAACGGTTCTCTACATCCTATAAGTATCAACGACTCCATACAATTTAACACATGTGCAATTAAACTATCATCTGCGTGGAAACCGTTTCATTTATTATTTAGCCTCTGGCATGAATCACTCGGCTCCGCGAAACGTAAACTTCAACCAAATATCTATACAGGGCTAATACGTACTCAAATTTTGCGATTTTATGATGAACAAGATGAATTTGAATTTGAGAATAAGAAAGTAAAAACCACAACGGTACCAACCATGCCCTAAACTGTACAAGAACTTGATTGCTCCCTTTAAAAACTTTAGTTACTCAGCAACCTACCTATACAAATAACACTAGGTTTGGTCTCTAACTAATCCTGAAACAAAGATGAACGTGTTGAATATAAATGTGTCGGGAACCACACCGCTCCAACAGACTAAACTGGTTGTTTCACGGAGAATTATTTGGGCAGCATATACTATACATCCTCGGGCGAAGTATACAAATTCTAACAGCCATAAACTAGTACGCAAAAGAAACAGTTGTAGAGATTTTTTTTGGGGTCCAAATTAGTTGACATACATTTGGACCGACTGGGAAACCCATTCTTTATCTGAAACGAACTACATCAATTACTGTAACTTCGCAAACACCGCTTTAGTAGACGAACCGTCACTCTCACTTTGCGTAAAGAAAGGCATTTTGTTTTAAAGATCCTTCGAGACTTCGTAAATCTTTTTTACCGCGTACCTTTTTAGTTGTTACACTGCTGGAATAATATATGTTGATTCTTTTGAGGTTAGTAAAAATACATTATTAAAATCATTGGAGCAAAAGGTACGATCTCACCAGAAAGTGTAATCAATCAATTGGATGTGTACCAATTAATTGTTAATAATTAAATTGTAGAAATATATTTTATTTGACATAGATTAACGTTTGTGAAGAGTTTATTTGATCACTCGTTAACGTTTAAGTATCATAAAATAATTATTAACTGTTTAAAAAAATATAAATTAAATAAATTCCTTCCAAACTCATCAATGCCCAGTGGAACAATAAATGTATAAAATACTTACCAACTCAATTTCAATGAAGAATTCAACACCTAATCAATCTTCCTTTCTGCCACAGGTGAGGGGTACACAAAAGGGTTTTACGTGGAATTTATTTTATTTACCAGTTGGTAGAATTTGTAGATCAACTGGATTCTGAATAGATTCTCAGTGTACTACCCATCAACCCAATAGTGGGGCTCAGACAAGCTCCACGACCACAATTGCTTACCCTAATAGCTTAGAACCTCCCGTTACTATAAATTTCAACTAAAATATTACCTTTTATGGAACATTTTTTATTTATAAGCCTTTGTCCACGAATTCATCCGAATGATTTAGATTTCCTTTTTTAAATGAATTATGACTGAAAAAGGGATCTGTATTTGTTCCCCTTTTACGGCTTAACGAACCGACCAATTTCCATGGAATGTTGGGTATTTTACCCTGGGGTAATTTTATCAGCAAATATTTGGTTCGAGGCCCGATGTATGTATGTATATTGGTCGCACGTTGACTTCACTTTTCCAATGCATTTTGATGTGATAGTGACGGCCTCTGGGGGCTATCTGATGTCTAGTCATGAACATTCAGTTTCAAACTAAAAAGAGATCATAGCCATATCAACCGTGCGTTACTATTCTCGAAGGGCAAAGATTGAATGTACGGTAATTACACTTCTTCAAACAAAACACAAGAAAAGATTAAGAGAGCGCCGGAAAATGCCTCCCTAGACGAAAAACAAAATAAATTACCGGATTACCTTTTTATTATACTCGTAAATTAAACTAACGCTATGTTTTTTGTTTACAGGATAAACAAGAAGAACAAAACAAGAAAGATTCAGCGTAACATGTACTAAAAATGGGACTTATCTATTTAAACGTACACAAAACATGCTAGTATTTATAAAATGTGCGTAAAAATAGTGTATGAGTTCAATTAAGATATTGTCGAGTGAACAAAATGAACGTTACTGAGAATGATAACAGCCTATTGGCTACACAGCTGGAACTGCTAAGGCTGCTTATAGATAAATGCCACAGCGAAAATAATACGCACAGCACGTATATACCATTCAACTCTACAGGAGATTCCATTGAAGAAGGTAGGTTAACATGACGTCGTGGACTAGTCATTTTTATGCACTGACATGAAATAGGTACTCGTATCAGAAGTGAACGTTTTTTTACATGAATAGGCTTGCGTTTGACCGCTATGTTTAAATATTGAAAAGAAAAACGACCGAAAATTACGAGTATGTAGGTATTTGTTTTTCCTTTGAACAAGCGATCGTTCATCTCTTTAAAGATTTCTTGAAACCAAAAGCAATCAGAAATGTACGCAAACCTCACAAAGTTTCATTTCGTTTGTTCAATAAGTAGACGAGATATTGAGTTAGTTAAAACAACATAAACATGTAGTTGGTTAGTTAAAGGTGAGTGTTTCTTAATTTACTGAAATGGCTCGTTATTACTAACAAACGCGGCAATGATTAGTCTATTTGTAATCCCTCACTTAGCAAATTGATTTTTTCTATACAAATACGAGTAAATAAAATTGTACTGTCCGTTTATAATATTAAAGTAACCGTTTTTTACTAAATGCATATGTATTAGTGTATTAGCAATGTATGTATTGGTGTATAATGTACTGCATATGTATTAGCAATACAAGGCACACGAGTAGGTATACCAAAACAACATTTTTGTCTGTCTGCTTGTTCAGGCCAATCTCTGGAACGGCTGGACCGATTTTGATGGGACTTACACACTGACAGATAGCTGATGTAATACGGAATAACTCATGCTATTCGTGTTAAATTCCAAGCAGACGAAGTCACGGGCACAGCTAGTTTACAATATCGATTAGGTATAAGCTGCTTCAAACGAAAATTAATTAAGTATAGAAAATATATCGATCTGTTTGTGTATTGCAAACACAAAATGATTTGATCAGAAGATGTAGACAATAAGGAAGGAGGAACCAAAATCTCGGTCCAAATATTAATACCATTTAATTACAGGTCCGTTTTGCCCAAAAGTATTTGACGGTCTTCTATGCTGGGACAGTACACCGGCTGGTACTACCGCTTACCAGCACTGCCCAGCGGTCATTTACGGATGGAACCCAAATCAACTCGCTATAAAGATGTAAGTCACTTTGTCTCACAAACGTCCTTGCGGGGCAATAGGAATAACGTCTGATAAGACAAAAGGCCTTGTATGCTTATATTTACCCTCGTAAATGAACTAAAAGGAGGAAATAAAGGAAAATTGTGTATATTATGCGTATACACATAGGAAGTTACGAATAAGTTAAGCACGAATAAGGCCTCGTATTCCATTTCAATACTTACTTATTATTCTCAACTAAAGTGTAGGAACATTCATGAACTGTACTCGTATGCTTTGCTTTAACTCTTTTACTTTAATGGCACTTTCAATAAACAAGTAGGACATTTGCCGTGATAAGCGACATAACAAACACTTAATTGAATTTCAGCCTACCCTTTTAATAGGCTCATAATTATTTTTAATGAGCTTATCACTTCCAAAGATTAAAACTCATTCGACCGGATGGTAGGTCATGTTTTACTCGTAACTACGAGTACTACGAAATCACGACTTTTTATAGGTAATTGTGTAGACTTGTAGAGTGAAGACAAATTAATTTTACATGCGATTTAAAAACGATTAGTAAGCCTGAATGTTATCTTTAGCGCGTATCTGTGATAGTTCAGAGTGAGTAAGCGATGCTTATTAAAATAAGGGTACTAAATTTGTTTAATGTTTGTGTAAAAGCAAATTAAATGGGCCGGCCCGCACGAACTGATGTATACGTTTTTAAAACCTGGTTTATGTCGGTAAAGTACCATACGCATACCGTTTTCAATGTTCCTTAGTTCTGTACCATGGTGACTTCACTACTAATCCTATAACTAGTTTACTACTAGTTATATACGATTTCTTACCCAGAAGACTACTAAGAAAATTCCGATCAAGTAAATACATACAATGAATTTATGAATTTAAAAACACAATTTATTGTTGCAGATGTAGAGATGATGGCGAATGGTTTGTACATCCCGAGTCCAATAAAACCTGGACCAATTATACCACATGCGTTGATCTCGAGGACTTAAGGGTAAGTGAGTCTATAGGTCTCTTAGCGAGTTTTCCCCGGAAATTTGAGTTCCTCCTTGACGTCAAAGCGGACAGCGTTGGTAATTAGGACCTGTGAATAGCGGACAACGTACCCAAACTCTACTATAAGATCTACTATAATATTGTGTCATTTTTACCGACTTCAAACATAAAAGGAGGAGGTTCTCAATTCGCCTGTATTTTTTTATTTTTTATTATTATTTTTTTATTTTTTTTTGTTTGTTACTTCGAAACTCCGTCAATTCTTAACCGATTTGGATGTCTTTGGTCTCGTTTGAAAGGGTATGCGTGCAGTTTGGTCTCATATAAAATTGAAGAAGAAATACCACCCCGAGGGGTTGAAATAGGGGATGACGACTTTTTACCCAAGTAAATTTCTTTAATATTTGTTATGTTACAGTTCCGAAGGTTCGTCGACATAATGAGCGTCTGCGGCTATTCTATGTCGTTCGCCTCTTTATGTATTGCTATCTACATATTCCATCGTTATCGGTAAGTGAATCAATTTCAGCACGACTAAAATATTCAAAAAAATAATCACCAACAATTTTCTCAAGTCGTTTGTATTGTAGCTGATTTGTTTAAGATTCGAAGATAACCTTTTAATACGCGCTTGTTACAGGTTATTGTATTGTACACGAACGAAGGTGCATATGCAGCTTTTTATATCACTGGCTATAAGCAGTTTTTTCTGGATAATATACTACCTGATACTAGTGAAAGATGTTACTATGGAGACAGATTCTCAAGTACGCGTCTGTTTTTCTTGTAAGATGCTATATTGTAGTGCAAGAGCCAAGAACAAACTGTACCTACTATACCTAATTACTTTCCAGATGTTGTGTCACGCTTTGGCCTCGATCAATATTTATTTCATGGTGACTTCGTACTCCTGGATGTTCTGCGAAAGTATTCACATCTATCGCTCCCTAATACCGGTATATTTCATTCCTACCTCGCTTTCCTTATGTCTATTTATAATTTTACTACATCGCTTCTATGTTCTACTGCAATCAATCGATGATATAAAGTGCAGTTTTTAAGTCTCTATCGAATACTGAAAGTCGCATCAAAATCCGTTCAGCTGTTTAAAAGTAATGCCCGACAAATCTACGTACATTTGACTCATAAATTGTAGAGACGAGGTTACTGAGATTCTATATATAGATTTTATTTACCATATCACATATAAAAATCAGCCGAAGTTGTTCTCAATACCTAAAGGCTGAAAACGTCTTACAGATAAAATCATAAGCCTATTATTAGTATAGGCACAAAAATGTCATGTGTGTGTATGGGTCGAACTATTGTTAAGGATAAATAGAAAACCGGAACCGCTCTTCAATCATATCTAACAAAACAAATTGATAAATCGAACTTGTTTTGCATTTACGTTTATTTCCTATTGAATAGGAAGATACTGTTATGATAAGCTAACAATAGAATCAGAGGGATATAACATATTGTGTACTGAACCAACAGAAGGTCACGTATACGATATTGTAAGGAATACAAATAGAATAAGGACCCTTGTTTACGCACAATTG
Organism: Clito sp. Burns02; assembly: GCA_018250795.1. Lineage (NCBI taxonomy): Eukaryota > Metazoa > Arthropoda > Insecta > Lepidoptera > Hesperiidae > Clito > Clito sp. Burns02. The sequence continues at coordinate 3,630 of DWOF01000009.1, read as the reverse complement.
TCTTCAATAAAACCTAAAGACCTTTTTTTATTTTCTCTCCTATTATCTTGTTAAATTTCAAAAGTTTGGATGATTGGGGATAAACTTTAAAATGGCAAAACCAATTTCGATGCGAATTTTAATTGCTCAACTTAAAAACTCCAATTTGTTTAATCTCAATCGGTTGAGGGAAACAGAGTAAGCGAAAATCGCTGGCATATTTGTAACAAGTATTTGTATATGAAAGTGTAGTGATGTTGGTAGTTATACAAAAACAAGAGGAAATTATCATATTTATGATAATGTTTCCATTCAACGCCCACTCCTTCGCAACTCTTTAACGTCACGCTGTTGAAGTCAAGCGTTTAAAGCGACCTTGACGCGCTGGAAATATTTATACAACTATACAATACTAAACATTACAACTATACAAACTGTTGCTCTACTTGGGCTCTTAACCCTAAATTACTCGCACGGTCAGGGCACAAAAAAAACTGCGAATGGTAGTATGATTTTCTTAGTGTGAGTAGGTAATTAAGAGTTAAACAATTCTTAACTACATATAACAATAAAAAAATAAAAAACAACAAAAAGAAAACTAAATACACAACGCATACGAATTCAGATTTTAAGGCAATTTATCGTATGTACTCGTATGTGGCGATAAATAACCCCGGGCGATCGGAATCACTTCAAATACTATTTATTGCTAAGATTTTCTTCATTGTAAATGTTTCAGCTACTAGGAGAGGACTTGTGTTTACCGCTATACACGTGGTACCTTATAACAGGCTGGGGTTTCCCGATGTTGCTGACCACACTCCATTACTACCTTCGTTCCATAACCGGCGACCTTAACAGGTAAAATTATGAAAAATAACAATTAATCGATAATAATTTAATAATATTAAAGCGCGCATCGCCCGGCATGTGGCGAGCAATCAATCAAGTTAAGCAACTTGGGTGCGGTCAGTAGTTGGGCGGGGTCAGACCACTCAGAATTTCTTGCCTTCAGTTTTCATTACCTATTAAAAAGTTTCTTCGCCCTAACGATGATATCATCACTATTACGCTCTAGAGGTCTAACGCCTCTACATATAATAGGTATCTCTAACAATTACAGTTCCCCAACCGAAAAACGAGATTTATTTCTCTCTAATCTCTCAATTAAAAATTTAATTTCTTCACTTAGTTTGTTTGGTTTGCACTGGTTTAAGCGTTATTAATCTCACATTTCTTAATTTTAGATGCCTCGTTGAAAATTCATACGCAAATTATGCGCTATCAATACCAGTGATCATTTTCTTCGCAGTTTCCTTTGGTAAGTTTCACTTATTTAATTATTATCTATTTGCTATTAGAAAAAACCTGAGCCGTTCTTTTTAAGTTTTAAAGCTAAAGCAAGTGTGCTGGCGTATATTGCGAGATTATATTTCTGTTTTCGTTTTCATATACAAGATATAATTTATGCGGTGATATTTGCACGCTTAAGAGCGAACGACAGGATACGGGAGCTATAGTCAACCTAATATTGTAATGACGTCAATCAAAATAGTACGAAGTACATTTTGTATATTGTATAGACGTCACCCTAAGCTATGCAAATTATGGCGACGGTGTGATACACAAGGATTTTGCATATTTAACCTAGCCTAGCCCTATCTATAATATTGTCAGCGCATAACAAAATTAATGTACCACTTGTTTATACACTTATTTTTCCTTTCTCAGTATCACTAGGTCAATTGGACAGTAAAATTTAGTATCTTAACTATTTATAGCCCGTTACTTCCCAACTTCCATTCAACGATAGTGTAACAGGTGCTTTATACCTGTATTCAGGAAAATTGCTTCGGAAATCAGAAGTAAGTATTTCGTGAGAAATACGATAGCCAGCACTACAGCTATTTCCCGTCTATCGGTCCAAAATGTATCGAATGTCTCGTAATTTTCGCCAGCTCCCATCTACTACGGACGTAATTACAAATGAAATAACGATACTTTTTTCCTTGAAACCTAAGAATACTTAATTAGAGAGGAAGTACGGGGATTCGGAAACCATTACGAGACGACTGAAATGATGTCCTTATATACGAATTGCGCAACAAATTTTAGTATGTAAATACTCATAGATTCATTTTTTTAATATAAATTGCGTACACTAACACCCAATTTTTTCATACCTAGCTGGGCTATTTTTTAAAGCATTCAGGTAGAATAGTACTTTAAATCTAGGTCTATCCCAAATCTGTGTTTATAAACAAATTCTTTTACAGTTTTCTTAGTTCGAATCATGGGCGTCGTAGTAAAAAAGGCGAGAAACGTCCCCGGTACTGACGGCGTCGCTCCAGTGTCTGGTCTACCTACCAGGAGTTACACAGCTAAGGCCTGCAGGGCTGCTGTTGTCTTGGTAAGTAACACTGCTATACAAATAGGTGATAGCTTACATTAAGGTTACAGGAAGATTATTAGCACAGAACACCAGCGCCAAGGTCTACCAACCTCGACGAAAAGCTGAGTGAGCCCTTTTCGGACCAATGCCACATGCCAGCGTGGGATAGGACTCTCGAGTCCTAAACCATGTAATCCATAGCATAATTGTATAAATTGTGTATATATTATAATTGTATAATTGGCCGAATAAACCGTTTCTTTCTTTCTTTCTTTCTATTAAGAAACTGTTATTTATTACAGATATTCCTGTTTGGGTTGCATTTCATGTGCATGCCCCAACATCCACCGATTGGTTCAAACGCTGAGATTGCATACGCTGTGTGCTCTAGCCTTATAACCAGCAACCAGGTAACAACAAAAGCATATTCTTGACACATCTAGGCAATCATCTTAGTATATGTAACCGAGGTTTGACGTGAATGTCCATATACTAGAGAACGCCCGCAACTTCATCCGCGTGGAAGTAAAATTTACCCCACTTTGAGTTACATTATCGAATATTTCATACGGATTCTTATTTTTTTTTGAATATATTATAATAAAGTAGCTTTCTAATGGTGAAAAAATTTTTCAAATCGGTCCAGTAGTTTCGGAGCCTATTCCAATCAAACAAACAAACACACATAAAAACAAATCTTTCCTCTTTATAATATTAGTATAGATATAGACAATGGCTTGTCTTTTTGACTGCAATCTTCTATTAATTTAATTACTTACAACCGGCGTTTGGTTTCCAGGGTCTTGTGATTTCTATACTATTCTGCTTCTACAATGATGAAGTGAGAAGTCGTATTCGTACTGCAGTGGAAAGACAGGAACGTCTACAGCAAGACCTGCACCAGATAACTGGTAAGGGAAAATTAAACCGAATTGACCCTTCTCCATGTTTGAAGTCGGTTAAAACCAACAAAAATTATAAACTTTATATACAACAATGTGTTTTTATCTTGTTAGAAAAATGGGTTATTAATTTTTCTGCGAGCAGGATTCGAACCCGCACCCCGTGTATAAGTACTCCAAGTGTAACCAATTCGGCCACCGCAGCGCTTATCCGCTGCAATTATTAAACTTCTACTGCGATTAGAAACATACAGACATGCTTCAGATCTGAATATTTCAAACTAGCAAACGCCCGCGACTTCGTCCGCGTGGAAGTATAGCCTAAAGCCTTCCTTTATAAATGGTCTATTCAACACA
>DWOF01000008.1:0-22070 GCA_018250795.1 Clito sp. Burns02 | reverse complement strand
TTTTTCAATTCGAACCAGTAGTTCCTGAGATTAGCGCGTTCAAACAAACAAACTCTTCAGCTTTATAATATTAGTAATAGATACTTTTCCTTCACTTTTCTTTCTTATTATAACCAGAATGACTAGTCTAGTTACAAGCTAATTAGAGTAGGATAAGTAGGTACACTCATGCTCTTTACAAGCTCAGACACATACTATCAGCCTTAGATATTGCCAAGCCATTGAATGGCACCTGAAATACGGCTTGACCTCCCTGTAGTGTAAACCGTCATTCAAGCGAGGTGAATGGTCTTTATCTTGAAATATTTATGTGTAGCAAATGCAAGATCAGTACAGTATGTTAGAGGTTCTATGTTCAATCAGTGGTACCATTTTTCTCATAATTGTTAAAGTATCTACCGCTGCCTTCACAATTCGCCATCAAGCGAGAAATCGAATTTCATTCGATTTCAAAAGGATCTTGTTCTGTTTATGTGCAGTGACCATTTAACATTAGGCGGTATACACGCTCGTCTGCTGCTCTACTGAAGTATAAAAGAAATTAATGTTATGGATGCGAAATGGTTGTCGCAAGCCGGCGGGGGTGTGGGGGGTGCTTCGCGCTCAACGGGATGACGACCCGTCTTCGTGTTGACCTCCAGTCGTAACATGGTTATGTGTTTTCTGAACTCCAGTAACCCTTCACGTACGATATCGTATGCAAATTACGACTCCATACTTTCTTAACTCCAAACACAAACAGTTTCGAGACTGCGATATTTGGTTATTCGTACCGTAGTAGTTATTTTTGTATTTACTCGAACGAACATCCTGTAGCTCTTTCGTGATCACTCACTATTATTTTCCTGGTGTTTTAAAAACGTGTCTGACATCATACTGTAAGCAAACAGCCAGCCGAGTGCATTAAAAAAAGAGAATCTAGAAAACGTACCACAAGAGGGGTGTCCGACTGACGAGCTACAGAAATAGTGTAGCTCGGCTATTTTCTAGCCCACGAAACGTACAGCGAGATGAACACTCCGTGTAAACAAACGAGATGCTTATGTCAGATTTACTAGCCGTCGTCACTGACAGCCGGTCACATCGGCTGGCTAGTTAAGTTGACATCTGCATCTCGTTTGTTTACACGGAGTGTGTATCTCGCTGTACGTTTCGTGGGCTAGAAAATAGCTGAGCTACACTAGTTCTGTAGCTCGCCAGTCGGACACCCCCCAAAACATACGTGACTAGGTTGATGCTCAATCATACGAGCATGAGAATCGTACGTAGTGTAGTTTCCGTTGGAAAACTCCGTAGAACTTTCAATACCTATTTTCATTAATGACGTCGGTTTAATTTCAGATATAGTTCGCCGCGGCGATTATGAAAACGACATGTATGGTAACAAACTTTGTTTTTAGATGAATAATAAATGCGATGTTATAATCTACTTTTAATTCATGAAAATATGAACATAGTTGTACTCGTATAGTTCAGCGGTTTGTTACTGTAAAGGTTAAATTTAAACACCAAAACAAATTTTAAATCAATTGCATAGTAAAGCTCTGATTGATTGAATAACACTTTTAATTAATTACCAGTAGAAATAAATGAATATGGTTTCCCTTTTTGAATATAGTAGCGTAAAAGGATGATGTAACAGAAACAATGAACGAGAATTAAAATACAAACAACAATGCTGCTTTTTCTCATTTGTGCCTTTGCATCGGCAAAAAACAGTATCAGATATCTGAATAATTTACCTTCAGTGCCAGTACCATACCAGTCGTATATTTTAATGAATAGGTAACCTTTATTTTTTAGAAGCTTACCTATTAGAAATTTAATTCATTAATTAAAGTAACAATACATCTCGGTCAGTTAGTATTCAGTGGTTATGTCCATAACCACGAGTTGAACCATAGTCAATATTATTATAATTAAATATTCAACAATATCTTCATTGAAACACGACTCGTAACGATGTTATAAATACAAGAGATTTGCTGTAAAAACAAGAGAAGAGAAAATCTCTTTATTCAAAGTTAGTTAAGCGGGTATCCTATCCTCAATCTGATTACAAAGCCTGCTTCTAACAACGTGTCCAAACCGAGCGATACGCCGAGTCTGTTCAACTAAAACATGAGCTCTTAACCTAATGTACTTTTCCACCCTTGAAGCAGCCGACGGCATAGCAATTAAGTGGTCGTGTGTTTTTTTCACGTTCGTAGCTAACTAGATTTTCTTGATGATCGCAGTAACATGAACCTTCCGTGAAACGCAGCGTACGATTATTTAAACTTCGTTATATCGTAATATTTACATCACACGTACCGAAAATTGTAGTGAAATTCTTTTTCGTTGATTAAAGTGCATCTTTCAACATCACTTTCAACATGAAAGTTAACGTTAAGCTGGAACAATTAGAATAATGGAAAAGGCGACGCATAGCATTCTTTTTTTGATGCAAATAGCATTTTTATTTGATGTTTTCCGGGAAGCACGGGTTTTATTTTCGTAACTTAGAATGTAGTCTTCATTAGACTTATTACATGAGCTTACTTCGTTTAATATAAGTACGTGGTAAAATAGTATAATCCTAGTCAAACCCAATCTTATACTGAATTCCTCATTCACACATATAAAGTTTGACCTCTATTCAAACGAAATTCTAACAGGAGTGTGTACGACTCACAACCTGTGTATCACTATTCCGACGAAAAAGGGAAAACCTGTAGTGTAATTTTCCATTTATAGCGTTTTGTGACATCAAATTGAAACTAAAGTAGTGAATTTCCGCTGCACAGAGAGATTCGGTCGCACTGCGTTGCGGTCTAGCCGCTGTCGACCGCTTGAGTGCCGGAGGTTTATTGCAACGGTTGTGCGGTGGTGATAATATATTACATCATTGGCGTCCACTAACTTCATTATTGTAAACTCTATTAGCACCCAATAACTTCCAATCACCAAGATACTTCCAATTTAACGAAGGATTTTTTATCTTTGTAACTTGCAATGTATGTTTAACAGGATGTTCTGGGCGAACCTAACATTGGTCGTGCAAAGTACTGTTATTATATTGTTCTGTTAACAATAGTAGCGTTGAAGGCCAAGTAGAATTTCCAGATGTCATGTAATTTAATGCAAGACCTAGACTTATGCGGAGGCTTTTGTAATTTTAACGCTGTTTGTATGACTGGTATCCCGTTTCATATGTGCTCTAACAGTGACTAGGCTTACTTTTGTTATACAAAAACACTCTTACAATACTGAACGATTAAGGAAAAATATGTCGTGAAGTAGGTACTTAAGAAAATAAGCAACACAAACAGATCAGCAAATTAATTTTACTATATCCAATACAAAGCTATTCCAATGGGAATCAAACCGGGAACCCACCAATGACGGGATAAGCCTTACATAAGAGTAGTGTTACTATACAAGCTTGATGGCATGGATATGATAATTTACCGAATACGCATGGGTTTTGGTATCGCATACTCCCCCATACAAGCTATTAATAAATTATGACAGATTCCGGCGTGTCCCCATAAACAACGATGTATTTGCCGGAACGAAGTTAAATCATCGAGCTTTTACAAATTCAATAGATTGTGATTCAAAAACACGTAAATATAAATACATGCACGGTTAATATCGTTCTCATTGATGAATCCGATGTAATTGTACAGTATAAATTGAGTGAAGCGACAGGCCGTCAAACAATTAATAGATGTCCCCACAAATACCTCAGCAAATCGTAGAACGTGACTGAAGCCCAATTCGAGTCCAGATTAGCATTCGCCGCAAGGCTCTCTCCGTTATTTGGACTCAATATAAACCGTGATTGGGAATTGATAGCAAGGATACCAAAAACTAAGACTCAGAGTAGATGTGGACTGAGGTTCTAAGTGAATTTTAAGTGGTTACAATCCTTTGATATTTTTCTACAAGTCTCTGTAAGTGCTACGATAAAATTTGATGATTTTTCATCACCTACAATTTCAATTACAAAGAGCTTTTGCAACCTAAAGTAGGCCAGTGACGCTTATTCGTATTATCATCCCAATGACATTATAAAAAGGTTTTAAAATTGTTATTGAAATTCTACAATTGAATAATTCAATGATGTAAAACTAAATACTTCCAAGTGTTCCATCCCTGAAAAGCACGTTGGTTCTTGTAGAATATCCTGTGACGGGGAAAATTTGACGCACACAGGTGTTCAGAGCTTATAAAAAGAGCGTAGTTTTTTTGATATGCTGTGCCTGACACGAGGCCCGAGCCCGGATATTTTTTTTAATTCCAAAAACGAAAAAATGGTCAAACCTACCCGCATCCATAAATACTGAATAACAAAAGGACCTCTCGCCGCCGGAAATTGGAAAACAGTAGGTATTCATAAGCCGGAAAAGTTCACCCGTAACGAAATTTCATTAGTAATCACGTGGATAGGTGGAGTGAAATTAATCGTATCTTTCAAGGCTGCGGAATTTTCAGCCCTCTTGTTCGCTCTTATTTTCGTCGTTCTTTAATAATGTACAGTTGTACACATATCGTATCTATGTACTCACAGCCTCACCTTATTCAGGACATCATTATTATCCAGCCCGAGGGCGACATACGCTAATTATATGTAATCTCCACTCTGTAGTCAGATAGTCATATACTACACTCGTCACAGAAGTTTAAACACATAAAGTACGCGAATAACTTCAACCTATATGTTACTACTATTAACTGTAGACATGTGTTTAATATTTTATTACTCGAGCTAACGAAATTCGTTGAACTTTAATTCTAATCTCATCTCATGGAATTGTTTCCGTCGGTAACAAAATTAAATATAGCGACCTACTCGCAGTTCGTAAATCTATTAATTTTTTATAGATACGCTGGAGTGGAGTCGACGTCTCAATGTGTATTTTAGAGAGTGCATTACGAGTAGGTTGATAAAATTTCGACTTCATGAGATCATCTTCAATCGACTAGAGAGAATGAATTCATTCATTCGACGATTTTTAATGTTACTGTTACGTTATGATTTAAGATATTGCATATTATTTGAGACATGGAAAATACCAATCCATCCATCAGCTTTTTGAGGTCGACTGTTATTCAATACGAACCTACGGTTACAAAATGTTAATAATAAACATCACACGAAAAACTGTTAATAAATAACCTTTTATTTTTCACGTTAGCCGTTGATGCGTTCGGTGTCTGGTAACCGGCGGGCAATCGACGGAACATCACACCTCCCCTAATAAAGCTCGTTGAGGCAAATTGAAGAGTGGCAATGTATTTTAAAATACGATGTACACTTTCACAATTTTTACAGAATTTCCCTTCGTTTACAAACTATTGGGTATAGTTCAAAGTAGTTTATTCAAGGTTCTATAGTAGCAGATTGAGGCCATTATCGTGACCCGATCGAAGAATTTAACCATATGAAGCGCTTAGTAGACATGGATGTTATTATACAATATATGGACGATCGTTATCTAAGGACAATCACTATTATTAAATATGAACTACTGTATGATATGAAACACCATTTCATGAATTATATAGTTGGAAAAGGTCACTGTATTTGGGTATATTCTAAAATCAAATGGCTAGACCGTACGACAGGATAAAGCTTGCATTACGATACTCTAATGCCGATTGGTGAAATGTGTGCTAATATTAGGATGTACTGAAATTGCCCGTAAAGCCCGGAGGTGGTTTAACGACTTATTTATTGGAAACACATGGAACTGACTGGTCAATAAGGCATGAAATTTGCCACTATAATATTGATCTAATTGGTATAAAGTCATTCGGTCCACGCAATTTTTTCTCCGTCATAATAAATAAGTACTTTATAGAAAAACACGTGTACACCTACATTTGTGTATGGATCACTGACAACCGATAGTAGGCGATGTCATTTAACATGGAAAAAAAGTCGCAGGAAATAGTCTGTATAAATGTCAAAGTCAAAAGTTCTTTGCGCAGAATATTCATTTAACTGTGTAGGGTTCTATTACAAATTTTATTGAACTCGCAACTAATTCCTGAGTAAAAGTTTGTTTTCGTTGTCAAGTAGGTACATATTATTTAAATATGCACGTACGTACGAACGTACCACGTAATTTACCAGGTTGAAAAGTAGTTCTTTCACTTCATGTTTTATTTTATTTTTACTAAACCCGTGCCTGCTACTTTATTCGTGTGGAAAACACATACCGCGGTTTTCCTATCTTTTCACTGGAAACTTTAACTATTCGTTGAGCATAACGTGCCTGAATATATGAAATTTTTCACATTATTATTTGCGAAATTGTTTGCAGCCTTCTTGCGAGAAATAAGCGTGATAAATTCTTAACGTTCAACTATGTTATTTCAGAGGTTCGATTTTTAACAGATCAATCCGCCATTCGATAAAAATAGATTCATAAAAGATTTTAATTTTACTAAAAAATAGACTTAAAAGTTTTTCATTTTACTAAAATATTGAAGCGTGAAACAGTCCAAAAGATTTTTTAAATAAGCTCAACTTTTTGCAAGTAGGTACATTTACGAACGTATTTTAAAAACTCCGCTCGTATGTGCTGAGACAGATATGAGTCCGAAGTACACAATGAGTTCACAGCAGTACAAAAGTAATTTCGTACCGTAACGACTATTTGTAGCAAACATTAATATTAAAATAGTTGTAGCCAATACTTCGAGTGAGCACGTAGACGCAATGCAATATGAACTTAATGTAGCCACAGAATGTTTCACAGCCCTTTGAATATTTTAAATACAAAATAAATCGCTTTACATCTCATATCCAAATAAAACCCTAATTCGTTTCCTTTCCTAAATAGTCCGATAAAAAAATTATTTAGCTTTGACAATTTTACCTTCTTAATCGTAACGCAATATGTAAGGTTGTATTATCTTTCTTTACTTTTCTTGCGTGTCTGCCGGAAGACATTCCTGGAAGGAAGGCTACGCCTCTGTACTACAATTCCGGTGTTATTATGTTCTCTTGTTCAAAACAAATGATAAAAAAGATATTCCAACCAAATGGCTGGGACGTAACGTACGAACAAGCTTCTACGGTTACCAATTAGTGCCTGTGTTAGTACTATGAATGATCTAGTTAGAAAATCTCACTATTTCTTACCGAAACAATAATGGTACTGCGGACTATCTTATAAGGATTCCCAATAATCTTTAACTCTCGAACACGGACAAGAAGAAACCCTTGAAGAACTAGAAAACTGATTGGATTTATTCAACGAAAAATGTTCTTTCAAGACTCTTAAAACTGTCGTCTTAAGTTTTACTTATACTTTACGTCAAATCAAATTCTGCATATTTTAAGTGCTTTTACATTGGTAATGGATTTATCTATACTAAAATTATAAAGCTGAAGAGTTTGTTTGTTTGAACGCGCCAATCCCAGGAACTACTGGTTCGAATTGAAAAAATATTTTTGTGTTGAATAGACCATTTATCGAGAAAGGCTTTAGGCTATACTTACACGCAGACGAAGTCGCAGGCGTTTTCTAGTGTGATAATAAAGAAAGACGTGGCATAAGCTTCGGTAACCACACTATCTATCTACAGTAAGCTATGGTCTATCTAATCTAATCGGTGTGAGTTAGTCTTATGTAAATCTGTGATTACAATAGCCCGTTGTGTGCTGTGTAAGCCAATTACCACACATATAGGATAAATTAGGGCCGAATACGGGGTTAATTAAATTAATTCCTGGTCATCAATCGTCGATGAGTTATTGTTGTAATGCGTTATTATAAGCCAATTGTATGTGATGTTTGTTGTGGTATCAGAGACGTAAATATGTAGAAACTTTATATACTGTCATAATAAAAAAGTCGAAAGTTAGGGGTACACCTTTTGAACACCTTTAAGCGCTGGCTACTTTTACTCGTAAACTCACGTTCTGAAGATAGTTTAACACGACGATTGCAGTAAAAGTTTGGAAGCTTAAGGGGGGTGTCCGACTGGTTAACTACAGAACTTGTGTAGCTCGGCTATTTTCTAGCCCACGAAACGTACAGTGAGATACACACTCCGTGTAGCTCTGTAGCTGGCCAGTCGAACACCCCCCTAACTATTGTGATCTAACCAAACATCAAACATTCATATTCGTTTGAGTAATCTGAGTATCAATCATTAGTGGACATTGAAACATACGAATTCGAAATATCAGTGTGCATCTAGTTTCTCATTTTAATGACACTTGTGTTTCGTAAACGCGACCAACGAATTTCTATTTCGATGAGATTATTACACAAACTACAGTATTCAAAACACTATAACTTTGCGGAAATACCTTGTTAAGGTGTAATACATAATTTATAACGTGGTATAGTAGCACCGCCTATCCTTCTACAAAGTAAACTTGCGTATGTAAACAATACAACCGCTATACATACATTACTAACAAATATTTCACCCGCAACTAGGGATCGTTATTTTTACGTTAACTGGCGGCTAACTGGCCAGTGTGTAGTAACCTTTTAGCGGTTACTGTTAGCAATGGTTCGTTTTAAAAATAGAACGCGTAAAAACTTAACTACACACAAAACTGCATCTCGTAGAGTCCATCGTTCTTACGCACACACGCACAATTATCCCTTACTGTGTTGCTGAGCCGATTTAGATGAAACTTAGTATGAAGACAGTTTAAACCAGGGAGGGACATAAGATAGTTTTTATCCTTTAAAGTTTAAATCATGCCTTAAGGATAATACGCGTTCCTATAAAAAAAACTTAACAAATAGACAGATTGATCCTATAGTTTGGAACCCTAAAAGCCTATTAATTCGATTTGTTTCACAAACGAAGTAAAAAATATTCAGAACTGTTGCGCACATCGCACCGATAAAACAGAATACCTGCAGATATTCGACACCATAATCCAATTTATGAAACAACGCGCCGGTAAAGAGTAAAATGGGTTTGGTCGTGTAGTTTTAAGGGTGATTTATGGTTTGCAAATTGGCAGAGTAATTTAAAAATCAATACAAAACTCTTATCTATTAATACATATATCATTTGAACAAATAGTAATTAGGACACGATTTTTTACCCATAGGGGATAAATTTCTTGTCGAATTTATCTACGAGTATACTTATTGTTAAATGACAAAAGTTTGCGTGTTTGTTCGTAAACGTTAAAACAGCTAAACCAATTTTGATGAGGTTTTCACTCTTAAAAACTTCAATTCGTTTCACCTCAATCGGTTGTGTAATAAAAGTACACGAACGAAGTCGCTGGCTTAAGGTAGTATGGAGAATACCATGGTAAATGTAGGTTTTCGTGTGACGAAGAGCGGAGGGCTGCAAGCAACAATGGAATACTAAAGTGCCCTTCAGCACTGTCCTATGCAGCTAAGCCGTAAGAATAAGGCATAACTTTATGTATTTTTCTGTGAGAAAATCGGCTTTATTGAAACATCTATGAACCGAACAGATGCGGGATCTTAGCCTTCAAAAACAGTAACGTACTCACGTTTCCAAGACGTACTCGTAAGACTTTAGATAAAACCTCGGCCTTTGTTTGAGGTCTGATAAATACCTACTTACTGTCATAAGCGTACGTTTGATTCTCAAAGTAAAATAATTTTATTATAAACACAATAATAACCGTTTGAACTGACAGTAAAACATATCGTCGAGTCTCTAACTCATAGAGAGTTAAACCGAGTTACGGAACTGGAAGTGCAAGGTTAATGAGGATGTTTGTGCTTTCCTCTTGCACATGTGTGACACGAGCGGAGCCTACATGTACATTTCATATGGAAATGTTGTTATTCAACCCTCCAGCTTATATGACCTCAATTGTAACTTTACGTTAAGAACTTCTGCTTAGGGCTGTAACCTATTAACATTAGTTGACAACGCTGACTGTTCCTCTTTACCTACTTTTGCTCTCTGATAAACGATAAAAGATCTGTTTTGATTTGCTAACTACGAGTATGCGACCGAACGTCATACCCAAACAGAAGTACATAGTTACCGAAATTGCATCATTATGTTATAGCCATTTATTGTATATGCATTGTTTTGGACTAAATGGATCGATCCGTCATAGAAATACAATTCACGTACGATTCGCGTGTGTAATTGCTGTGTACAGTGTTTAGTTGCGTCGTCTTGTTCAACACGCACGCAATGTTTAACAGAAAGTGATGCCAATGACATGTTCACTGAGGTGTCTGTGCACCATGTACGCTTTTTACACAATCGCTGGGCTAGGTCTACTTTCGCGTATAGGTAAGTCTGATACTCAATAGCTGAACTGTGCATTATTGTATAGGCTACGTACATCTGTAGGCTTTATTTCTTAGGTAGACAAGCAATTTGTACATGGTAGTGAAAATCACACTGGTATCTTTAAAAGAAAAATCTTCGTTTGTTTTGTACCATTGTACGTCATTAAATTAGTGCATTTTAAGGAAATTTCATCGTTTTAAAAGTGTTTGTTTATTTTGTTACAGGTAACGGTATCACCAACGATGAGGGCGGAAAGCGCTCGGCTTATTTGCGTGGGAAAAACTATGCTCTCGCCAACGTAAGTACAATTTTCTTCCTTTTGCCTTCCCGACACTTTTGAATTATAAAGTACCAAATCCTATATCACGAAGTTTATCTCTCTTACTTATTTTCTTCGTAGTTTTTTTATATGCCCAAGAATCCAAGCTAATATCAGATCTTAGCTGCTGTGAATTTTTATTCTCACGCGGCTAGGCGGCGCACAAAAAAAATCGGAAGCGTTTTAGACATCTGTCAATTCAATTAGCCGTTAACACTCTGTCGCCGTCGCCTCTCATAGATCTAATTGACTGTTCTAAAATAGATTCACTAAGTTTTTAACCAGCCATAAAACTGTTAACGTTTGATATGCGGTGTTCTATTGAAATGTAGGTACGTTTAATAAAATCCAACGAGAAGAATATATTACTCGTAAATATTTTTCCGAATATTTTTATTTATGAAACTCAGCTTTCTTCTTTACTGGAAAATACCAATACGAAAATCTTTTATATGGCTTTTCTAATAAAATAAATTTCTTTCACGTTATGCCGATATTCGAATTTTCGTGGAAAAAAATTATCAATCTTCAAAGGATTATATCAAGAAGAAGATTTTATAAACGGTTATTAGATGTAAGCGACAAGACATGCCCATAAGATTGCTTATTGCGTGTTTTCTATACATACATGTACTCATGAGGATAAATCGTACATATAATAAAGCAAAATCAAAGATTACTTACCTACTTTAATTGCGTTGATAACCGGGGTCAACTTGTAGGAAATTTTTACGATAAAATTCATCTTATTTTAACAAGAAGTACGAGTAGTCTTGTACGATTTTTTCCTTAACAACAAGCGTTGAAATTATAGTGTTGTTTTTCAGATGCTAAGGCATTAAACATACCTACTGTGTCTTTAATAGTAACGTTCGCTAATAACTACACAAGAATACGCTGTTTATGAAATTTTAAAGAACACTGGAGTTAAATTGATGAAGAAAAAAAATTATGAGTCGCTAGCATAATAAATCACCACGCATTATACCTACGTCGCCAAACACCAAGTCTATTGAAACTGATTTCTATTTCTCACCATTATTTGAAATTGATAAACAAAATGTCTCGAGGTGTTTCGCGGCATTTGTTTTTATTGGCTCTTTGTTCGATGTTGGTGGGTGTGTAATACAACAGTAAACTTAAATCAACTGAGGCACTGAATAGGTGAACTCACTAATTTTTTTATTTGGAATAATAGTCTTGATCCACATCTCACGTCATCCTCGTATCGTCTACCCTACTCTACCTTAACCTAAACATTCTTCGATCCAGCCTTAGTTTACAAGTCTTTTCCCCTCGTATAACCCTAACCTATCGAACAAACTTAAAAACATGCGAGGCAGTTCACGCACGCCTATCTATGACTATCCCTTATTGATTCTATATTGTGATTAATTATGCAATACCTTATTGATTGTAGGTTGTGAGTTGTTTAAATATACATTCAAACTATATAAACATGTGACCTTTGAACCTGTACGAATAAATTGTCCGACAATGCCAATCAGAGGTATTGAGCGATAGAATGGAAGCTAATACCCGTGCCGTAAGCCTATTTCTATGGGAATTACGTTTGCTTATGTATTGCATCCACAACTGAGTGCCTGGATTACACCCCACCACGCTACTGCAAGCGAATCTCTGTTAGTAGTCCGTTTCAAACCACCTATGAGCCCTCTGGGTTAGGTTTAAGTTTCAGTAACAACCGGTACTTTTTACCACACCATCCTTAAAACTGAAGCGCGAAAGGTAACCTTTGTTTCTAATAATAAAAAAATAAATAAAAAGATAGGTTTATAGTAGATGTTCCTGCAAGCTAGGTAATACCGGCTAATAGCATCTTTTAGTGCTATTTTATTTCGCTTTAAAAACCATTTTATGGACATGAAACTTTGTATCGAAGTAATTTTGTACGAGTCGGACAGAGCGGTAGCAATACAATTACGTTACGGTACTAAGAAACCTCATAAAATTGTTTACTTTAGAATGGTGCTCCACGACTTAATCTTCATTCAAAAGTTAAACTTTTATGTTTTCGTAGACGGATTAGAAATTTATACTCAAATATTTATTATTTGCAGGTGATACCCGAGCAATGTCCAGCAATAAAGGAAAGTGTAGCAGACATCGATACCTCAATAATCTATCCAGCATTCGAATTCCAAGTAAGTCCTTAACAATATTTACGACTTTTCGTGACGACTGATTTCTATATCCACTTTTAGCTCTATTATACTTCGGCGTTCATGAGGGGCGAATTTTCAGTTGTATGAGCAAGTTGTGAAGATGTTTATCCCCTAGCGAATATTCGATTGGTAGTAAACAAGTCCACGTACCTACATTGTTATCCTGCGCCTCATGCAATGTATGGCCTGTCGATTGAAAAATTGCAATTCAACCACGCTTTGTGTTGGCTTGATTAATCAACCGTGTCGTGCTAGCAGGATTTTTCGTTTAATTTATTTACCATATAAAGTTTTATATGACATGAAACTGCAACATTTCATCAAGCGAATAAAACTCGATCAACGTCTATTTATAATTTGCGACCATGCTAGTCAAAAGTTAATTTACTTCGCGTATCTTAAACGCATCTCGCCTTCCATTGGCTTAGGTAGTATCTACTACGATGCAAGCCTAAATCGAGTTAAAAAGAATAGAGACAGCACTCGAGGGACATGAGTGTACAACAAGGCACTATTAACGTTGAACGTAAAAGCAAAGGAAATCAAGTGAAACTTGTTACTGACTTTCGCTACGAGTTGCGCGGCCCTAATTCTCCTATATGCATAATATATAAACTGAAGGTCGCATTCGTTAGACTTATTGTGATTTGTGATGAATTTTAGTCAAACACGGAGTTTGTGGGACCAAACTAGCGTTAGTGACCAACGATCGCTCCTGTTCATGAGTTAATAGTATTACGACACTGTCGATTTATGTACGTATTGTACGTGTTACTGAGAGCGGGGAAATGTAATTGATGTATACTTTTTATTTGGGTTCTTGTGTAAGTGGGAAACAATGATCAATAGTTTAGAAGGTGTGAAAACGTTTGGTAACTGTTACGATTTTACATAAACCTTTTGCTAGTATCCTCGAAATTGACGTGAATTGACTGCTGAAAGCACACTTGCAATAACCCGCTATTGAAATTTTCACCGTAGTTTAATAATCCAGCTCAAATAAGCGCTATAAAGCTCGCCGTAATTAGTTTGAGTTTGACATATGTTTGGAAGTCTCAAGTTTCAAGTTGTTAACTTTAATGACACGATAGCAAATATTAGCCGAAAGTAGAGTTGAGAGATCTTCATTACAACATTTCATTACAACTGTGCACGATTATTATTTAATTAGATTCTTAAAATATTTGTGTTCTCATAACACTATGAGCTTGCGTAACCACAAAAAGTTGACAACGTCTCTCCTTCAACTGCAAAACCGCGCGCCGATATATTCCTTATATCGCCTTATAGCATTATAATCCTTACACTGCGTTCAATGTTATCCCCCTGCTTTTGGAAACATGAATGTATGGCGACGTGGCGTCCCATTGTGTATGGACAGGTTCCCGCTGCCTGCCGCGCCCGCGCTGACACACGCGTAATTGAGAGAGAGACAGAGGCAGAGACATGCAGGAAATTGGTTGCAAATGCGAACATACGACGATATGCAGTTGCACCTTGTCCACTGGCCAGTAATGTCAAACACATGAATTCCATTATATGGACATACCAGAGTAAAAGGACATATCATTTTACCGTGTAAATATGAGTACGTTTGACTTATCCACGTTCTGGTTAACGTAACTTACGGCTGTCTGGTGGAAAATCCTTTTAATTTAAGTTCGTCTTTGTTGTTTGTTTTTCTCGAATAAATAGATAAGCCTCCCAATTAAGGGATAAATAATTATACGTAAACAAATTTGATAGAAAAATACTTATAATCCTCTATTAAGAGCTTATCAGTCTGAGCCTAATTGAAGGATAAAGCTTACACCTACGAAATATAATTTAAAAAGAAGTTTTTCCTTTTTATCGTCTACGCCGTAGATTATGGAATTAATTATTTAATCAAAGGCATTGTCTTTTTAATTGAATCGTCGCATCCAACGAGGCATTAGCGGCGAGCGAGTGCGATTGACAGGACTCAAAGGATATTAATTTGCAAACAATAAAATTGACGCTTCCTCGTTTATACCATATTGAATGGATTATCCGATCACGGTAAAATCCAAAGAATTGTTATAATAAGAGTAAAAAAAGAAGTTTATCACTTTTCAAATTTAACCTTACATTTGAAATAAAATTATTATAGCACCTAATAAATAGTAGTGCTCTATAATAGTCGGTCTCTATAATAATCGTGTATGATACTACGTGGAGAATAGCATATGGCATCTGAAACCACTTTGAACGATTGCTTCAGAAATAACTTCTCACCTCTTCCAATGCTTATTGTATCTTTCAAAACCATTTTGTCTTTACTCCTCCTATTCTAAGAATTTATATCGAATTTATTTTTATAGTGTCGGTATAAAATTAAGTTACTCACGGCACTTTAAGGCTTTCACTACGAATCAGTTCTTCCTAGATAATATTCAATCAACTTGAATTTAGTTCGGAGAGGATCCAAAAGGATATTTTAATTATCTTTATGATTTACCGCAGATGTTTTATAAAAAGGCGAAGTTTAACGATTTAATATGAGTCATAGCTGCCGTATCCACATGTGGTTATAAAAACATCTAAATCTGTAAACGTTCTAACTCAATTTATTTAAAATCTGCAAATAGAACGGGACACTTTCATGAAGCGACAACTTAAATTACGTGATGAGTATTTAAAATAATAAACTGAAAGCATGAACGGTTTTAATTCGAAAGCTCCACAACTTCGCACTCTTAAGCGCATTGATGCGATGTTAATGGCTGTTTATGAACAAAGACCCTGAAACTTTATAAAGTATAATCCTGTAACACTACGATTTTCAGCTACAACAAAGTTGAAAATATGTCTATCGTGAGTTTAGCTCCGAATAAACTAAGTTGGTTGGATATAATTTTGCCTCCGTTATATTTGAAATCGTTATCCTTCGCCTGCAATATCCGACTTCAGCGATATTTCTGTATTAAGCGCTCGTTCACGTCAATGGAATCATACACGACATATGCAATATAAAAATTTATTCTACACGAGTGGAGATTTCACGTTGAGATCTCACAATATTCCTGCTTCTAGATGTTAGATCGAATAGAAATAGGGAAGCACACAAATAACCATGTGACTTTTGATATAAACCGTCAACATACTTTCGATCCTCCAGACGATTTTAAAGGAAACCAATGCAAATCGGTGGTTAGCAAACAAATATCATCCGCATATGGGACTTAGGTCTGAGTTCCATACGAACACCTGCATACAATTTCGCTCGCATTTCGATATTGCAGCGTGCTTGCAAACCCTTTCGGTCCTCCGGACAAACATAAAGGAAACCGATATAAATCGGGATGTAAGCAAACGGATAATGGCCATTGTGACTTCTGACGCTAGTATAGAAAGACCTGCACCTTCAATCTCCTTTTCAGATTGCACTGAGATTCTGAGCTTGCCCGGTACTTGCAACACGATGTTGTTTCCAACGAACATGTTTCACAAAAGCGCCTACCACAATTCCTACAAACATTAACATCCCTACAAATACGAGTACCTACACTACATAAATATAGTCGTTTCGATATCGTCACTCTTAATATATTGTATGGCAAAAGTTTATTCACTTACATTTTATATACCGTTTCTCTTCCTCTAATTTGTTGTAATTTTTCAGCCCAGTTGGCTGCGGACAAAAGAATTTTGGGACAAGTCTTTTGAAGACCGCTATGAAAGGACGCGCAACGATACCAGCCGACCCAAATTGAAGGTAATATTCTTACTCATTATTTAGTAATATAATTACACAGTCATTGAATAAACACACTATTACTATATATTTCAATCGTGTTTGAGTTCAAAAGAGCGTGCTACCTAATTTTAATTAGTTATTGCAGCCAGACATTCCGCATGGAAACAATATAAACCACAATACCTCTACGTGTAATTTTCATTTTATCAATAGCAATCAATTATTTCCATCATTTATTGAAATTCCCCGCACTCCATTTGCCAATGAAATGCAATTTTATTTATTAACCACAATTTAAATGCCGGTATCAATAATCACTCTTAAATTCCGTACGGCATATTTAATTATTTGCGCAAAGCTTATTTAAACGATGTGTACAATAAGGTGCAGTGAGTAATTTTGTTTGTCGAGGAATCAATCGTGCAGTCAAAACGCTCCGTTAGTTTTTTTTTCTAAAAAATGTTCAATATTGAAAATCCAATTTGGAAAGTTTTTACAACTGAATATTCGGACAGATACGCCTCTAACTGAGGCCTGAACTTCACGCCGGTACTAATTGCAGGCCCCGATTCGTACATGTAGGGAAAAAGCAAAAACTATACGCCGCTAGTAAAACCCTTGCAATGTAATCCATTTTTAATTGGTTTTCGACTTGCTTGCTACACATTCAATTGGATAATCCAATTGAAAGATGAAAACATTGCGAATTTTAGCGTTTGATACAAAACATTGTTTAGCTTCGTTTTGAGCATATTTCGAGGAGAATTTTATATACGAACTTTATTGGTTAGACTAATATCAAGGTTTTCTGGCGTTCTTTGTTCTTTATCTGACGTGTACAAAACTTGTAGGTAATCGTGGTGCCTCATTCCCACAACGACCCTGGCTGGCTGAAGACCTTCGAGCAGTACTTCGACTGGAAAACCAAGAACATCATCAACAATATCGTACAAAAGCTGCACCAGTACCCAAACATGACGTTTATCTGGACCGAGATATCCTTTCTTAACGCCTGGTGGGAAAGGTCGCATCCCGTCAAACAAAAGGTCACTATAACTACCATTTTGACTATTGATTTATTTTATTAATTACTAATTAGTTATATTACAGACATTATGTTTGAGCTCAATACAATAATCCATAGATGTAGGTATAATAGTATGTACAACATTAATTACGAAATAGCTTTTCGTGTGAAAGCCTAATATGCTAATTAATATCGATTTTAGGCTCTAAAGAAGCTTATTAAGGAAGGCCGGCTCGAGATCACCACGGGTGGCTGGGTAATGCCGGACGAAGCCTGCACACATATATACGCTCTAGTCGATCAGTACATTGAAGGTAATTAATTAAGCTTCTTTTCATTTCCAACTTTTCCTGCAATGTTTACGCAATAACGTGACTGTGAATTAGTATCTTCAGACTAATTTTATACGAACTTTAAGCCTTAAATTATAGACGGAGGCATACTCTACTAAGTATAATTTCAAATTTCCACCAACGTACATAGTAATTTCAAGTTGACTCGTTTCAGATACATAACTGTGATTTAATGTACATGTGACTCATTTACTGTTTCCAGGTCATCACTGGGTGAAAACTAACTTGGGTATATTGCCGAAGATCGGATGGTCGATTGATCCCTTCGGCCACGGCGCGACGGTTCCTTACATTCTGGACAAGAGCGGGCTCCAAGGCACTATTATCCAACGTATCCATTACGCGTGGAAGCAATGGTTCGGACAGCGACAGATTGAAGAATTCTACTGGATTCCCGGTTGGGAAACGGATAAACCTTCACTGATCGTTCACAACCAGCCCTTCGACATCTACTCTATCAAGAGCACTTGCGGCCCTCACCCATCCGTATGCTTGAGTTTCGACTTCAGAAAAATCCCCGGCGAATATTCCGAGTACACAGCCAAACACGAAGAAATAACCGATCAAAACCTTCACACTAAAGCCAAGACGTTGATTGAGGAATATGAGCGCATTGGGTCTTTGACCACCCACAATGTTGTACTGGTCCCATTGGGTGACGATTTCCGTTATGAATACGGCGTAGAGTTCGACGCTCAATACGTCAACTACATGAAGATGTTCAACTACATCAACAGCCATCCGGAAATATTTAACGCTGATGTCTCATTTGGAACTCCTCAAGATTACTTCGACTTCTTAAAAATCCGTCATAAGAATATCCCGACTCTACGAGGCGACTTCTTTGTGTACTCGGACATATTCAGTGAGGGTAAACCCGCTTATTGGTCTGGATACTACACTACAAGGCCTTACCTAAAGTTGCTCGATAGGCAATTCGAACATCAGCTGAGGACCGCCGAGATTCTCTTCACGCTCGTCTTCAACTATTTGAAACAGTCTAGTTCTCATGGCATTAACTACATTACTTCGGAGAAGAAGTTGGAAAAATCCTACGAACATCTGATCACCGCGCGCAGGAATCTGGGTTTGTTCCAGCACCATGACGCTATCACCGGCACCTCGAAGGCTAACGTTATGTACGACTACGGAACCAAACTGTTCACCAGCTTGTACCACTGCCTCCGTTTACAAGAAGCGGCCCTCACTGCGATCATGATCCCCGATACAAAATTGCATTCTCAAAGTATCCTCCAGAGCGAAGTCGAGTGGGAAACGTACGGGAAGCCCGTCAGGAAACTTCAAGTTTCTTATGTCGACAAAAAGAAAGTGGTACTGTTCAATCCTCTGGCTGAAGAGAGGACCGATGTCATCACGCTCATGTCGAACACCACCAACATCAGGATTTACGATACTCGTAAACGACGACACGTTCAGTATCAGATTACTCCTAACGTTGAAGTTCAAAAGGACGGCAGACACATCATTAGCGACACCAACTTCGATATCATGTTCGTCGCTACTTTACCCCCTCTCACCTCGGCTACCTACAACCTCGAGCACCATAGGAATACCTCTCATCATTGCATCGTCTACTGCAACAATTGCGAACAACAAAAGTACGATAAGGAAACATCAAACTTCGTTACGAAGAAGATGATGCCTGGTGACGTGCAACTGGAGAATTCCGAGCTGAAGTTGCTTGTTAACAGGAACTCTGGATTCTTAAGACAAGTACTCCGAAAAGATATGAAACGTAAGCACGTAGTAGAAGTTCAAATAGGGGCGTATCAGAGCGCGCAAAGACACTCTGGAGCGTATCTCTTTATGCCGGACTATGATGCACCCGAAAAGAATGTGTTGCATCCGTATTCATCGTGGGACAGCATGCACGATGACAATATCATCATTATCTCTGGCCCCGTATCCACTGAAATCACGACCATGTACCTGCCCTTCCTAGTACACACCGTAAGAATCTATAACGTCGACGATCCGGTGCTCTCTCGCGCGATATACATTGAAAACGTTGTCGATTACCAGAACCCACCGAAAAACAGAGAAACCGAACTATTCATGAGGATCCAAACTGACATACAAAACGGCGACGTACCAGAGTATTACACTGATCAAAATGGCTTCCAATACCAAAAGCGGGTGAAGGTAGATAAGTTAGGAATAGAAGCTAACTACTATCCGATCACGACAATGGCTTGGATTCAAGACGGCGATAGTCGCATGACGTTGTTGACTGATCACGCTCAAGGTTCAGCATCATTCGAGCCAGGACGATTGGAAGTGATGTTGGATCGACGAACACTGTACGATGATTTTAGAGGCGTCGGAGAGGGTGTCGTTGACAATAAACCGACGACTTTCCAGAACTGGCTGCTTTTGGAGACGACCGCTAATGCGAAAGAGAAATGGGGGACCAGCGAGCGAATGTATGTCAAGGAAAGACATTTCAGTCCAGACGAAAAGACTACAAACTACCAGCTGCCATCGCGCGCCGCCGAAACTTTGAGCAAAATGATGAATTATCCCGTGAACGTGTACGTTGTTGATACGAGCGAGGTTGGAGACGTGGACATAAAGTCACATCAGAGCTTCTTACAGAATTTCCCGCCTGGTATTCACATGCTTTCGTTGCGTACGATCACTGATCCGGCATTGGAACAATTCCCCAGCGCTGAGAGTTACATGGTCCTTCACAGACCCGGCTATAGTTGCTCGATTGGTGACATGACTGAGGCGAAGCCATCCAAGTTCACATCCAAGTCTAGATTCAGCGGACTTCACTTCTCGAACCTGACCTCCGTCAGTCTGACTGGACTCAAGACGTACAAGGCCTTGTCTGCTTTGGAAGACATCGAGCTCGACCCTATGGAGATAAAAACCTATAAGATTAGGTTTTGAAGACTGTTAGATTAGAAAGACATATACAATTATTTGTACGTTTTTACTTGTCGGTATAATCGTGAAACGAAGTTAGGGAGCTCTATAAAATAACACGATAATCTAGATTTAGTCCAACTTACACAGTAATTCAATCTTAACCGGTTAGAATAAGTGCACTTGTCTCATCCTATAGAAGTCATTTGAGCATAACGTATGTTATAATTTAAGACCCTAATTCTCACATGATTACTCAGTTTTGTTAGAAAAATATTTATTCAATTTACGGTATGATTTCTATGCTATCAATTAAATTCTAGCATAACTAGATAGATCTACCTCAGGACCAAATCTTGTTAATGAGATAGGAACTAATCTACCTTAACTAGTTTAATCCAAGTATTTAAAGATGAAAATTTAATCCGCAAGTTATTTACTCCTAATGCGTATGAGATATTCCCAACCCTGCATTTTTAAGTATCAATGATATATTATTGTAATATTTATTATTCGTGTCGTGAACTGCACAATTCGATGTTGTTTCCTTACAGAGTTCTAATAGTCCTGTAAATGTAGCTCAGTTATATGTTTAGCAAAATATATCCTCGTGAACTAACTTATTTGTCAGTAGGTATGTTATAAGATACATTTTTAACTCATATTTAATGTCGTGTAAACAAATAATAATCAAGATAGTAAACTTCAAATCATATTTCGCCGTGTATTGGCTTGTAGAGTAGCTTGCTAATATTGGAAACTGTAACATATCGATGAAAGAAAATTGTAATAGTAGATGGGTCATGGAGATTAAAGTTAATCAGTTGTAACGATCTATGTGTTACCAATACATTTAAAAGTTCATGATTTGTTACGATTGCACAATGTTAGTGAAGAATTAGTCCCTTTATGGTTGTTAATATATTAATGAATTATTTATATTGTATTCAACTAAATGTGTGCCGGCATTTATCTTTTATATAAAATTGTCTAATTACATACTGTATAGTATATTATTATATGTGGGAGTAGTCATGAAATATGATGCTCGGATCCAAAGAAATTTAATTCCAAATTGAAGCAATTATTTGATTACGCTGTGAATTATTTGTATTTGTTAATGGACTTTGTATATGTTGTAAGATTTAAAACGGCTTTACTCACGTTGACTTTGTATAGTTTGGTTTAGGGATAATTTTATGTTCTGCTAATTTGAACCATATAGGCTTCCTTATAAGCGATGTATTTCCTCGCTTTTATTTTTTATCACTATTTAGAGCACTGGGTACGAAAAGTGAGATTTATATTAAGTAGT
>DWOF01000007.1:0-22908 GCA_018250795.1 Clito sp. Burns02 | reverse complement strand
CATTACTGTTCCCTCGCCTCTCAAATGTTCACGGAGCACTTAAACACGTCGTACTGTGGACGAGCTTTTGTAAGCGAAATTAATATATGTAT
This sequence comes from Clito sp. Burns02, assembly GCA_018250795.1. Taxonomy (NCBI): domain Eukaryota; kingdom Metazoa; phylum Arthropoda; class Insecta; order Lepidoptera; family Hesperiidae; genus Clito; species Clito sp. Burns02. The sequence continues at coordinate 22,816 of DWOF01000007.1, read as the reverse complement.
TTTATTACTATCATTTAATAATTTATGTAGTGTATAATAAAATCTTTTTATTTTTATCACTTTTTTGTTTGACGTTTTTATAGAATACTCACGCCTACTTACCTATAAAAATGTACCCCTATAGAAAAATAAGGAACAAAAAATAGGAAATACGATAAAAGTCAGATTTTTTGCTAGTAGCGCTTTCTTTCCGAGTATTTAAGGGCAGATAATGTAATAAAGGAATGCTTTGTTTGATTATAATCGCTCACCTTCGTGAGTAGTACAATAACCTTAAAGTCATCACGTATCTTTAAATATGCATTTTTGCTTCTACCTTCTTCGAGTAAATAAAATAAATGTCAGTGGGTATCATTTATAATGTCTAAAAACTGAAAAGAATATACATCAAGCTTATGTTACCGTTGTGAGGGTTGTGTAAATTATCTCACGACATCTTGAAACAGATATGATTAAATAAGAGCAATAATGTCACTTACGGTAACAAAAAGGATACAATGGTTAAATGGTCCTTTAATTTGAATTTTCATGTAGTAATATAGGGCTTTTTGTTGTATTTGATATGTACATCATGTGATGCATAACTTGATACATGTGATAATGTAACTTGAATGGCTTGGATGTATTCTAAATTTTCACGACCCATAGGTGCTCCGTATTGTATGCCTTTCTATACGGCTGATTCAAGCTGATCGCTATTCAAACTTGCCTACGTACGTATGAATTGCCTGAATAGCTATGAACGAGCAATGTTTAATGTACTCCTTCCCTCTCGCGAACAATACTTACTGATCGATCCAGTAATCGCACGTGGAGTGATTTGTTTCGGATTTGTCGATGCTACTCCACGTCCGTCGGATTTGTTTTATATGAGCTTTATTATTACGAGTACAGTAGTAACTTACTTGCGTAGACTCGTCTCTTAGAGTCCATTTAGTATGGTTTAACAAATGTATAACTTCAGTTGTACGGTACCCTGTATGAGCTTAAACTTAAAAAAATGTTACGTTCATATAAAAAAACATATTGAACGAAAAGGTCTCGCGCATATATTGTAAAATCAATGCCGGTAACTGTTATCGCTGTCGAACGATTATTGTGAAACAGATGAGAATTGAGATCAAATTGTAGATAATACATGATTACGGTGTAGCCAGAACCGTGGGAACCAAAACATTTTTCAATCAATTTGCCCCAAATGGATCTCGAGGCGAAATCACGCAGATAAAGCGGATTCGGGCCGGGTCGCCGTAAACCGATACCGACGTGCTTAAAATCGGGTGTATAATTTAAAAGAAGTGCCCGATACGCAAATTTAACCCATTAATGCCTGGCATATTTGTCCCTAACATACTTTTACTTTATATTCGGGATCCGAACGAAAATGGTTGTACATTTTACACTTATTTCTACAATACAGAACTCCCTGGAAATTTACAACGATTCGTCCATCCGTTGTAGAGTTGACATCACAATGATATTAACGTCAAAGTGAAGCAACTCTCTGTGAGAGGTACCATCGAATAAAGATGTATCTTTCTTCATCGGAATCTGAACTATCTCCCATTTCAGTATCAGTTCCTTTCTCGGATAAGACAAAAGAATATTTTATTGAAGCACTTTCTTTGTAGGTAACGCGCTGCACAATCGAGTTTTCTGTGACTAAAATGTAGTGATGTTTAAGAGCAAGGAATATTTTATAGAGCGTACATAGTTCGTAATATCTACGTATAATGAACTTGATATGATTGTGAGAGTAACAACGATCTTTGTACATGAAAGTTTACGCCGCTTCGCTCGTTAGACTGTTTATATTTTAAAGTAGAATGAATAACGACGCAAAAGCTTGTACGATAAACACACGTTTAAGAAATTGTATTCGGGACCCTTTTAAACCATGACAAACATTGTTATATAAGTAAAATAAGTTGAAAATTTTCAAGCTACCAAAGGGACAGCAATTTGGATGCTGCTTTTTATATTTAAAATTGTTCCCTTTTTTTATTTATTTTAGTAAGTTTTTTAGGTATAATTTCATATGCAGTTTGTTTTTATTTGTTGTTGTATTATTAAATTAAACAGGCAGTAATATAAAAATAAGCTACCAAAGGTCTGGAATTTTGAATTGCACAATCTTTCTTTTACCAAAAAAAAAATTCATTGACTCCGATCTCACGTAATGTTAAGCAAGATGTAGAATAGGTTGCAGTACCTCTGCCTAGAAATACGAGTAATTTACTGCAAAACTTAATAGTATTTTAAAATAAACGCTGACAATATATTTATATACGCTTTTATTTTTTTCCGCTACTAAGCATTTCGCCACGCCAATTTCGCAAATTGTGCATCCGCCAATTATTTCACTGATTGCTCGTATTTAAGCGAACAGTGTTTACAGTTGTTTCGAAATGAAAGACCTACTGGAAACGGTAAATTTAATTAATTCAGGTACAAGTAGTCCGTTACAGCGGAATCGATAACTATGGAACTAATTTGTTGTGTTAATTAATTTAATGGGCTGTTGTTGACTTAGTTTTAGCAGTTGGTGTTTATTTGGTACATGTGTATGTTGTAATTTATTAATCGTAAGCACAATAGTAACTTATGAGTAACTTATAGATTTACATTTCTCCAAAGAGGATTTACTAAAATCTCTAAGATTTGATTGTAATCGTTATTGATTACCGTTATATTATAAAACGAATAATAAATATTCAATTATAATTTACTTTTTCTTTTAACTAAGTTCACCTTACTTACGAAGCCTTAATATAATCAGAGTCTTAATCAAGAAAGCAGGTATTGTTTTCCTCAAAGAGATTTTCTTAAGGATTGTAAAGTTTTTCTCGGAAATAATATTCCAAGTGCGTTTTCATGGTCGGAGCTTCCCAATGAGGTTACGATAAGGCGGTCCCGACGCGTGCGGCTGCATATTTTTTCCCTTCGCATTTTCAATTTAATCCGTATAATCTAAATGTGGGGCTTGTTATCAAACAATCCCCCACTTACCTATCTAATTTTTTACGCTCTGCACCTCAAATGTCGCGAAAAATGCCAATGACAAAAAATTATCTACAGATATTAGATAACTATTATCACGTAGCAGTAGAGAAAAAGAAGAAAAGTGATTTAACATTTAGAAAACCGTAACAATAGGAATGTAAACTGCGATTTAAATTTCTAGTATTCTCGCGTTGTTTTTGATGTATTTACGCAACAAAATCAAAAAGTTTCTAATGTGTCTACCTGAAAAGTAATCCTATCAAAGTACCGTTAATCCCAAACATGTAATTCCGTAGAGTGCAAAAACGAAACGCATAAGGGCATAGCTTGAAGGGAAACTTGTTTAATCCTTTCAAATCCCATAATGGACCTTTAGGCTTGTGCGTAATCTAAAAGGTAGGACCGCTCACAACATGTCATGCTTATCGTACAAACAAAATCTATTTTTACCACAAGGTCGTACCTACAGCAAGAGTCAATTGATTGAAAAATATATAAATTTTTATTATTGTTACTTAGAGAGATAGCAGTCAAACGGAGGCCTATATTGAATCAAAAAAGACTGCGGGCCCACGGGTTATTTAAAGTGATGAAATAAAATTTAAATCCCTTTTACTTCCTACAGACTTGTTATAATACGTTTTATACACGTTATCGGAAAATGAGCATCCTGAGTACATGAAATTGAAAAGCGCTGTCCCTAAATTTGCGTAATCTATGACAGAATACTTGTAAGAAGGTCAGGTGCCTCATTTCGGTACACCCTCGTTATGAAAACTTCATGGACACGCGTTTGTAGGAGACTGAAGAAAGTTAGATTGGTCTTTTGTAATATTTTGAGCGTAAACGCGAATGTAGGTTAAATGTTACGCCTAGTTTTATTGCTCGTTACAAGGTATGAGTTTGCTCTTTGTTCTGCCTGTATATTACTTAAGTGTACGTTTATGTTATTAAGATTTTATCAGTTTTATTTGACAATGACTTGTTTGAAACCTTTTTTATGGTCCGAGGTCCTCATCATGCAACTTGATGGCCCTCAGTCTTTTTATGTTTATCCAAGTACGATAGATAGTACATGTTATATTAATAAAGCGGTAAGCAAGTCTGTAGCTATGGGCGTCAATTATGCAGCTGCCTCGCCTTATCTAATAATGTTTAAATGAAAAGCAACCAAAAAATGTGTCGAAAATTATTTTCCGTACCTATCGTGCATAAGGTGTACGGTAGACTGATCGTTTAGCAGCCCCAGGGCTGAAAACCTGGTTGGGAACCAATTTGGAGGTAAATCGCGTTAAAAGCCCCGCCGTGATAAATTAGTTAACTTATTACGGAGTGATCGCAGGTGAATATGCGTTGTCAATGCCTACTTGAATTTATTATGAAAAAATATTGAAGATATAAATAGTAAACTTTTTCATAAAGCCAGGTGCTATGCTGACTAATTATTCAATACGAATTTCATTCGGTTATCGTATAAATGCCGCAGCTATTTGAGCAGAATGACTGCGAACCCGTTGACACTAGACCAAATGGCAAATCGGGCCTTCTAAATGCAGAGTGTATGAATTTTAAACCGCTTGAATATAGATGAAGCGGGCACGGCATATGACTGAAATATTGATTTAGATTAACGCCGCCCCTTAATTTAACTCAGTGTGACTCAACCTTTTCATTTCACCTCACACATCATATGAGTTCGCAACTCATATGGATGTTTCTACAATATTTATTAATGAACCACCAATTCGCACTTGCCCAGCCCGGACTGAATAAATCTAAACGAAAAATCATCGTAAACTTACTCGGTTCAATATTACACATTAAAATACTCACCGGCACGGCTCGCATAAAAATGTCAGGTATGATAAAAGAAATGGTAGGCGCCAAACGATTCACATAGCTACGCGTTTAATTACCTACATTAATTTGTATTTGAAATGTTTGTATCACAAAAAAGCAAATGTTTTTTTTTCTTTTCAATTTGAAAACCTCTGTTTCGTTTCAACTTTTTATGATTTACGTTGGTGTGGCACTGCTTTCGATCGGAACCCTAATTACGCAACCTACTGTCAAGAGCATTAAATGTGGGTCGATTTCCAGGCGGTAATGTTGTGGAAAAGTTATAAAATTGGGGAGCGTATAGCATACAGTACACATCAATGTGCGTTAGCGAGCGGCGAATCTTGTTTTATATTTCATATCGTAACTTTATGTGGAGGTTTTAACGTGCGGAGGAAGACCTAATCGTATTTTCTTTAGTGCCACAGGGCTTTTATGTGCCTACTAGTTGCTACGCATCAGTGGAGTGGAGCGACTGTAGGCTGTAAAGTTTTTATTTTCGTAGATTTGGAAAGAATAACTGTTTCGGGTGTACGTGTGCTTGTCGATATATAATGTGAACCACATTTTTAAGATCAAACCGGTGAAGAAAGTAGGGCAAAATATTCAGTTATATTTGAAAATTCAGAGCGCACCGTAGACTATAAATTCAGCAATTCATTAATGACTAGGCGCTGCTATGCCCTGATTTTTATATTTGATCATAAATGTTAGATACATAGCTGATGAATTTTTTCATCAATGCACAAAAAATGCTTTTAATTTATTGTCGTTGACGATCTTAAATTAAATCGACTTAAAAGCTTAAGGTAGCACCATGATTTGAAAGTATAGAACACATAAATTTCCCTTTGAATAGTTATTTGATCACTTTTCGGAAACTAATAACTTTAGAACTTCAAATTGAAAGTCAAGCTGGAAGCGTTTACTCTGTTCAGAGTAACTTTTGTCTTAGCACTTTTCGAATGGATAACTTTTCATCGCAATTTTGCCCGACTTCGGTTATTATGAGTTTAGCAGCATCTATGCGACTTAAAGTTACAAGTGACTTAAAGTGAACACATGAAGTTATTTCAATTAAGGTATAGGGTGAATATCCTGTAAACAACTTGTATGGTGCAGTAAATAAAGAATAACATTTAAAAGTTTGATTTATAAAAATAAAACAAAGCAAGACCAACTTAGTCAAGGTGTTAGCTTATTTCTAAATGAGTGTAGCTTAATTTATTCCTACCCTTTTAACTTACTAGTTGGTAACAAAATTCGTTATGTAAAAATGGGTTTGATTTAGAGTTCCCAGCGCCCCTACTTATCATCTTTAGCAGTTAGTCGCCGTCCGTGCATAATCACACAAATTAAATCCCTGAACGACCGTGTTTTTGTAATAAAGTAAAATTAGTTGTAAAGTTGAAATGAGGTACATTTTGTTTTAATCAGTAGGCAAGTTATTATCAAGATCCTATTTAAACCTGTGAGGTACATATATCAATTAAGTCCACGATTATATGGTCCATAAAGTTAAAACAAATAATAAGTAGGTACAAAACGGTAAGATACAAACGAACTTTAAGTTTATCATAAACAACGGATCTCTAACTTTATTCTAAGCAATCATTTTTAAATGCTTTGAAGAATGTAATAAAAAGCAAGCAAAACAAGTTAGCTCATCTCCACGCTCACTCGTATTAGCATGCAGCTATAAAGCGTAAAACTTCGTGCCAGTACATACGTATAGGTACATTCCCAGAGATTTATGGGTAAAACACAGTAAACTAAGTAACGGGAAAATCCGTTTTTTGCTAATGTTTTTTTTCACAGTCACGCAATTACCATAAGTATTTAAAATGTCAAGTAAAATCGTTGTTATTCGCATTCTTGACTGAGACCTTACAGACAGTTTTTAATACGTTAGAGTTCACCACTGTTCTTGTTTTGCGATATCAATTCCGGTATCGATAAATAACAAATCACATTAGGCAGAGTATGACGGTTCATGTAGTGAGCGATTTACGCGCCATGAAGGGGTTCCGACGTGGGAGGATTCTATCGTGGGTAAAGAGTCGTCTAGATGAGCTAAAAGTGAACATATCGCTAACATATTCGACCTCACGTTCTCGCGTTATCTAAGCTCCCCAGCCACATACACGCATACCGTGTCGATTGTTTATTTCTGAGGATAATCTGTACAAATGCTATAACAAATATTAAAGCATATACGAGCAAGTAATAGGTCTCGTAAAATTTTAAATATCCATAACTGAGTCAGCTTTAACGGCCCGGAATATCTCATTAAGAAGGGTTGGACGTAACACGTTACTCCGAAATGTATTTGTTTCAAAACATAACATTTTGCGTTTGCAAATACGGTGTTAAGCGAATTACAGACCAGCTTCTTTTAGCAACATTATCTGTATTTAGGATTTAATTTTATGTGCAATGCTTTGTACCATTGCTATAAAAATTTAATTGCAATTAAGTTACACCGTAATTAAAGGTAAATTTCACGTCTTGGGCACCGAACTCTAAAAATTACTAAATAAAAATACCCCCAGTCCGCTAAACATTAAGATTTATAGGTCTATTTTGCTTTCATGTAATTTAATCTGTAAAAGTAATGTCTATCGAAGATTTTCAACACTGTTGCGGGCTTCTTTCATTTCCAATCACATCAAAAGGGTCTTTTAGTGAACATCCTGTTTCGGATTGCGGTCACATTGTCCACCCAGCTTTTGTGCTTAGAACTTTCAAGCCTAAAAACTCTCTGTTGTGTTCAAATATAGATTTATTCTCTCTCATCATTACTTAAATATAAACGCTAACTTCTATTCTTCAGTATTTTCAACGGTTAAAATACATGATTACAGATAATGAAGATAAAAAGAAATTTGAGAGACAATTTATGTAATGAGAATGTTTGTTCTGTTAACTGAACGTTTTAGAAGAAGGTCAAAGCCCTGGATTCACTTTATCACAGAACTACGAGTAAAACAGTGTAAGCCCTATACCTCTTTCCACTTTTCATCTACTTAAGGCAGTTTAAAACGGTTACATACATATTAAAGAGTAATAACCCTAAATTCTGACTTTATACTGGAATCATTATGTAAAGCAGGGCCTAAAACAACTCTACGTGAACATAAAACGATATCAGTTTGCTCGTGAACTGAAACTGAAAGGGCCCCTATTCACGACGATCGATACTTTTGATGACTCGTATGATACAACAGTCATCATGCAGGTCTGCTGTAAATAGGGCTTAATTATTTATTAGTACGACCTGTCGAGCAAAATTTTGAATTGAACATCAGATGCAAGTCCATAGCTTTTACTGAGTACCCATTAACCTATTAATGCATAGCTCTTCAACGAAATACTTTAACAGCTTAATGGTAATTGACAGGGAAAGCAAATGTGCTATTTTTAGAAATGAATGTGAAAATTATTCCGTTTTCACAATAAATGGAAATAATGAACTCCTAGGAAATTTTGCATCACTCTGCTTTTGGCTAATTAGCACTACCTATTATAGAATGTTTTAAATGCAACACATTTATATTTTTACCGATGTTCCATCATGAAAAATATTTAACCACTGTTTAAGTGATCAAATTGAAATGCAATACCTTAAAAGGAAAACAAAGTTTAATTAGTAGTCGTCTGCCTTTGTTAGTATCACTCTGTGCAATTATTCAGATCCCATCTAATGAAAAAGGATCCTCGCCGGTAATTTACAAGAAAAGGTTAATAATTAAAAGCGCAATTTATAATTAAGTCGCCTCGAAGCCCGTTTAGTCAAGTTACACTTTAAAAAGATATATTCGTGTTGCATTGTCAAGAACGGCGATCGTCTCAGATTACAGTTAACATTGCTGAAAATACGAATCCCAGCTCGTTTTATATTCTTCATTGTAATGAATACAAAATCTGGACGGGATTCAAACCGTTTTCTATTAAATAAGCGTGCAGGCAATGTGATTGCAGCTCATGAACATCTATATCCAACCTCAAACAGGTTGGACTTCTAAATCCAAACCGTGGAATTTGTGTCACACAACAAAACATCGTTACGAATTCTAATCATTTGCGTATGATTTGCGCAATACAAACACATACCGTGGTACACGAAATACGAATTATTCTAAAATCACGGAGCCGTTAAAATGTGCGCAGATTTCGAGCATCGACCGTTTAAAAAAGCGGAACACGTCCGGGCTTAAAAAAAGTGAAAAAATAAAAAAGCGACGCGGACATAAATTAGTGTCGAGAAAAATGGCGTCTCGGCATAACATGAGATATGGCCAATATAAGCGGCATGATGTACGTTGAATGGGAGTTGCGCGGTCAATATTGATACGCCGTTATGACCCATTTACCTTTTCGGTTGGCGTTACGCTCCCACCACAGGAATTCCGGCGTTCGCCGTTTAAAATTCGCGTTGCTTTTCAGCTAACTTGTTTACTGTGTCCGACTGGCCAAATGCGTTTTCCATTCATGTCGTTGCGCCAAAAACTGAAGTGCTTTTAGACGAGGAGAACTCAGTTTATTATGACACTTAATTTTTAAGTGTTCGCGCTCGCCAAGTGTTGCAGCGTTTAAAATTATCTTCGTTGTTTCTGACATTCGTGCAAAATTCATCTTTATTGATATTTTCACGGAGTATTTTAAGCTGGGTCACGTTCGATCATTCCTGTTTGCCAATTATTAAAAATACAAATAACAAAAAAGGAATTAATTATATTATAGGTATCGGATGTCTGACATTTATTTCTACCCCCTGTACTCGTACTTTTTATCACGCTACGTTAATTTGCAAATACGAGTTGAATAAATATTTCTGGTACGATTTGATTCACACATAAAAACTTTTGCATTCAAATTGAAAATTATTTCAATATTTTCACAAGCGTATCCACTACTTTATAAAGGTTTAAGCTGGATCGGAAAATTGGTTTTCCTATGAATCACGGTTAAAGTTGGAATTTTATATCAATGTTTATTTAAACTTCAAGTTAATAGCTGGCTTAATTACTTTAAAAAAATCCAATGCATTTTATGTTAAATTTAAATTTAATATTTATTTTTCGCGTAATTGGTTGAATTTTACATTCGTAAAACATTTCTTATTACATTACATCACGATATATGTAGGTAAAAGAATGAATTGATGGAATGTGAGTGTATCGCTAAGTACAACTCCTTAGGAAAGGTGTTGACTCATAAAATAAATTGAAATGCTCCGTCGATCAAGATTGGTGGCAGGACGTAGCGGCCTCAGAGCGCCGACGATAAATCAACTCGACGCTTTTATGTATAAAAAAAGAAAAAAGACCGAGAAAAGTCGTTTATTTGTTTCCAAACTATACTCGAGCGGTTTCCGAGCTTCGATACTTTAATAAAAATCTTGCTCTGGAATTGAAATTTCACATTTCGTCGCACTGCCGCCGCGGGTAAGTAGGGGAGGGTCGAAATGGATAACGGGAACATTTCACGCCAACAGCTTTAATTAGGTAAGAAATTTCTTGTGATATTGAAACTTGTTTGGTGTTAGTCTATCGAAAATTCAGCAGTTCGGGTTACTTATTACCACCTCTCGTCTGTTTCGGGTTTTCTCGTAACATCAGATCAAAGCACCTATCTGGAAGGCAACTATTTTATAGAGTGCTAACCTTGAGAGCAGGTCCTTTAGACCACTAGGTCCTTTCCTAGGTCTTAACCTTTGTGAAGAAGTTATGTTATTGATAGTTAAAATCGTTTTAAAGAGGCAACTCTCCAGTATTTGTTTCCTAATAAAATTTTCTCAACCCTTAGAGCAAGCAATTTGTTTCTAATATGCACATAAAGGTTTGGGGCTTCGAACCTTAGCCACTGAAGCGTGAAATCTAATTTTAAGCTGCTGATCTATCACAGCTCATTTATAGTTATACTTGTATTTTTGCTAGTAAAGTACTATTTGCTGAAGTAAAATAAAGATGAAATATTTACCTACTGCTCTACTTTCCGCTACTTATAAAACGCATAATGGAGCCAGAGGATCTACCATTAGGTATATTGTGGCTATCTATTTAAAAAGCGTTAGAATTATCCTTCCTAAATTAACTGGCTGATTGTTATTATAATGTTAAAACTTCTAGACAAACCACTTCATCTACTTTGCATAGTTTCAAAATATCCTCGGTTTCGTTGAATATTTTATCCAGAATAATGTCACCGTTGAACGTTGAAACAGAGCTTGTTAGGTAGGAATTTCTCTCTCAAATCTGCTATCTAGTGGAAAATTGGTGCGCTCATGGCAAGACCAAAAGTCAAAATGTTTAAACAGTAGAATTGCATCCTGAATGAGAACTAACTGACTACAGCGGAGCGCTTTTTACACCTTTATTTAAATTTGAATAGTTGCGAAATAACTCGTAGATGAGGAATAATTTGTAGATAAGAAATTACTTGTATTCAACTAATTTTATGCAAGCTCAAGCAAATATGAATAGCAAGTCTGTAAGGCTTAAAAACGCACTTGAGGATTTTCAACGTATTGAAGTTTTCATAAGGCACATTCTTCTAAGCGTCTTAACTGCATAATAAATATAGCTTGATATAAGTTTAATGGATGGCTTTATTCGCTAAGTAGAAACAGCGCGAGGGCTTGTTGTTAGAGCAAATGCACAAAGCATGATGTGTAACGAACTTTGTAAGGCTTGCTCGCATTTGAGCGGACCATCGGTTAGAAACTTTGAACTTAACCAAGCCAAGTTGTAAGTACTTGCGTCAGCCGTGGCGTAAGGAAGTATAGATAAAATAAGAAAAATTATCGACTTACATACCTCCTATTACTAGCCTATGGGTTATTGAAACATTTCGTTGGAATTGTGTACTTCAATTGTGTAACGTAAGCACTCCAAATGTAGTCACGAAAATTGATAGTTTGAACAATGACTATTAATTATTTAATGAGAACTATGCCACAAAATAACTTAAGGTGGTCGGCCCCGTTCGGTATTTCAAAAAAGTTTTTATGTGTAAGTAAAGTCTTTATGTACAAGGTATGTTACTCTTTTATTCTAATGAGTGGTTGGGGGCTTTGCGGGCGCCAGCTAAGCCTCACTTTCCACCGTTGGTCAGTTCCGTTATTTCACTAAGCCGAAACTGTCGACGAATTAACGTCACTTCCCGTTAGAGTGAGCTTTTAGTTCAGTGGCTTAATCGCTACGAAAAATATTGTTAAGTGCTCTGTAATTATTTTGTCTTGAAGTATACCTTAATTATGCTAATGTTTCACTAGTTTTTTTAAGTATTTTCCCCCTTTTTTGAAGTTGGCTGAATACAGGAGAGATGTAGATTGAGTTCATAAATCATGAGGTAAACAGATCAAGGAATTTTCTTTCAGTACTTGTATAAAAAGGCAACGAGTTACTGCGTTATCGAATTCCGAACCAATCAATCGCTGTTGTGCGCTTCCGTCGAGACTGACAATTTCCTCCCAAGATTACTTCACATTACTACCAAGCCAATCATGATGTTGCTTTTGCTGAATTTAAAAATGTTGAAAAATATTTTTCTAGAACTCTTCATAAATCTAATAATAAAAGCTGGTTACCGTCTACTGGTGACTTTACCTTCAAGAATTTAATTTGATCAGTGATGCAGCAGATACTTTTTAAATCGTACTAATTTTGTATCGGCCTCTTACTTTCCACATAATGGCCCAAAAACAAGGTAAATTTTAATAGAGATTTGTCGTCTTAGGTAAAAGAGCCTTGTTCTCGGCAAAGTTGTTTAAGATGTTTACGAAACGCTTTATTACGAATTCCCCTGGGATACCGAAGAATTCTTGGCTGAAGTTAAATATAGCTGAAAGTTATAATTTGGCCGTGAATACGCTGGCCACGTATTTACGCTAATATATGGTAGTAAGCAGGTGTCGGAGAATGTCGCGGTATTGGGAAGGCGTTAGTTCTAATAACTACATATATGTGTAACTAACTAACATTGACAACACGATTTTATCACGCCACCGAGTAATCAGAAAGCTTATCAAAAACCCGATTTTATGATATTAAAAGCATCGAATATTATTTCTAAACCACCACAATGTACCTACACAAAAACCTAAAAGTTAGTAATTATAATAGAAAATTTACTAACCATTTCAATTAAAATTTCAAAACTAAAACGGATTGTTCCTAGAACTGCCCGCATTTATTCATGCAGATAAAAGTTTCACGATCAATAGAACAACCAAATTAATAACCGACCGCTCTATTAAACTTGGACCACTAACAAACTGTTTGAGTTTAACAAAATGAATTTTAATATTGTACATATTTCAATCCCGACCAAAACAGATATTCGTATCCCTCATGAACGTTGATTATATTTCAGTAATGGAATATTGATAAATATAATTACTAGTTAAAAACGGTTTATGATATGATCCTGTATTAACCCAATGTGTTTTATTTCGTGACTCTCTTGTTGATTTATCAGAGTCATTTTTAGTCAATAGTCGACTTTATATTGTGCTGTTACGTTATTAAATTACGGTACCTTCATTATTTCTTAGGCCTTAAACATTTCTGGCCATTACCATAATGATGACCCAACTACGATATCATGTTTCATATCTTACTACTGGGAAGTTTAATTTCACTGTGTGGTTATAATTAACCGCAAAGTTTTGCCCCACGGATTAAATTTCGGAACCGAATATGAATCTCAAATTGGGGTACCTTGCAGTTCTAATACTTGGGCTAATTGCCGTCGTATACCTCAGGTGAGCTTTCTGGTTAAAGGATCTTTGCTTTTAATACACGAATTTTATAGGTACCTAGTTGTTTAACATACAGAAAATGTATCAAGAGATTTCCAAAATTTTCAGATATGACTCAGTACTACCATTACGTTCAAGTACTTAAGTGTTCATAACTATTCAACTATCATATTCAGTGCTACTAAGGGCAGAAATACTAACAGAATATTCATGTAGGTACATTATCTATAACAACCTACTTTCCAGCAATTTGGTCTGGTAACGCAATAACCCCGGGGGACGACGGGAGATGGCACGCTACGCAATAGGAGATCTTCGATCACTAATTAGGTAAACGAGATGCTACGCTATGTGGTTAATGCATAAGTCAAAACAAACTCATAATATTGTAAATTTGTTTTATCGATTTATTGTAAGTAATAGAAACTTCGCAGTAAGCCGCTGCCTTACATCCTTTGAACCTTGATCCAATGGAACGGCAGAATAATTTTCTAACTACTATAGCTAATAGTTGCTTGTTATCGTTATGTTGTTCAATAGTAATGAGGTCTGACGACGTATGTTATGTCTGGGCTCTTAGAACTTAATGGCCTCGGCGACTGTGTACGGTCTCTAATTAAATAGACGGTATGCTACTTAACTAAGTTATAGTGCCGCACTAATAAGTGCCTTCGACGTTGAACAGTCAGTCCTAGTAACAACTAGTACTTGATTCTTGTTGGGTTGCGTTCATTAAAGTTTGTCGTGTACCTTATAAGCGGCTTAAAAACATCTTACTGATATAGTTGCCAACTGGACCGTACCGTAGATTGACGGCTAGTTGGCAACTCGTTTGTTTGTAGTTGATACATAGAACGTAGCCATCCCCCATCCCATTGTGGTGGGACCCTTGCCTAGTAGGAGCCTGAGCTTTTTAAAAATAAACCATCTGGTTGAAAATTAAAGTTCGATGGCATCCTTTCAGTGATATGGCTTGTTCCATAATTTTCTTCCTTTTAACCTATTTCATAGTCACTTTCCGACTTTGATATTATTATTGATCATTTAGTTCGAAGGAACGTAATTATGTTGAGAGGCAGGAAGAAATTTTTATAGATGCAAGAGAGGTAACTAATCAATTTAAATGTCTCTCGTATAGTTCTAATGTTGTTACCTATACATACGAGTACACGCTTCCTAATCGTATTCTTTGTCTACCGATGCTCGGTCGGTTGTTTTGTGTATACTGAGATTAGTGTATCCACGACGCTCAAATTGAATAGATTGAACTTACGACCCTGTATGTGACATTCTCGAAGCGCCTTGCCACTGAGCACCATCTAAAGAGAAACCTGAGTTCTTAGTAGCCAGTACCTACCTTTGCCGGCGAGGCTCGAGCGGAAAGCTTCGGAAGGCTTTGACCAACAACTAAGTGAAGGGAGTACCGTACGTCTGGATGCCGGAAAACGCTGACATTTTTTATCTGATTTCTTTTTTCAAACAGATATGTGCAATGATTAATATTTTTTTTAATCTTAACTAATTTTATAGGCTTTCTTTTATCTGCAATCTGGCCTAGTGAAAAAAAAGAGATGGCATTTTTTTTAAAGTTATTTTACTGAAAAAGTATTTTCATCCTAATTGTTATTTGTGTGTACAATAAAGTTTCACAGCCTTCTTTGAATCTTTGTCATATTTGATTTAACTAAGAAAATTTTTTTTTTATATTTTCAGACAAACAATGTCAGCGTTTATACGAGTACCTGTAAAATAATTTATTCTTGCCAAAAATAAAATTATTTCATAGGGAATTATTATTTCACAATGTGCATCCTGGATTTGCTTAAAAACTTTCCTGCTATCCATCTAAATAACTGCAAAAATATTCACAGTAATTAATTAATTATTTATTAAAAGTTGCCGCGAGCGCTTAGCGCCTTAAGTTACGTGTAATTTAACTCACAAAGGTGCAATTGCAATCGCTCCCTCACAGGTATAGTTTTCTTAACACTTAAAAGTAGCACGGTAATTTAAATAACAACAGTTTTAATAAACATAATTTAATTACATTTGCAATTTACAACAAAATATTTCAAATATTTCTTACAAGTGAATTAAATAACGCGAGCTAGGAATAAAGTTTAATATTCAACAATTTATTTTTGGCGAGAATGAGTACAAATGACAATATCAAAAGTCACACATAAATAAAGCTTACCTTTAAAACTGAAAACTGCCAAGGTCACAAACACAGCAATTAAGTTGCATGGTCCTCGATCATATCACCAACACGTAACAGTCACAGCACAGCACTGAGTTTATAGCATCAAAGTTTTTAAGCAAATCCAGGCGCGGGAGACATAGCTTCGACGAGCGGTATTCGCGAGAGTCCTAGGTCCTTAGGGGTTCGCGTTGTCCGGAGGCAGGAGACGATCTGAATCCCGAACAAACCCGCACCTCAATTTATACGAGTTGGGGTGGAAACGCGCAGGCGTCCAACACCCTGTTGCTTCATAGTGATGTACGAATACATTGCTAATTCTATCGAAATAAAAAAGGACTTTTTATTTTTTATTTACTTTTTTCATCAAGCTTAGAACAATTTTTCAAAAGCGAAAGTACATTAAAAGTAGATACAGTGAGTTAATACCATTTATGCATATTCATCTTATTTATTGAATCTGTGTATTAAAAACATTGAATTCAATTCATTTAACGCTTTGCATAAATATGTAAGCTTAAACGGTCTAACAAATAGCCACCTTGGCCTTGAATTTCTAAACATACATCACGATTTCGTGTAAATGAAGATCAATATCTAGTTTTTTATGCGCGGTGTATAAAATAAATGGAAATTAATATATTCCTAGGTAAGAATTTGGTACTTTCATGAGTAAGTTAAAAAGAAGATCAATTCCTTCATAAAAACAAATAACGTAACACAAACAATCCATTTGTAATACGAGTACTGCATCTTACAAGCAATTCCAATACGAATTAAGAATGACAAAAGAAAATTATATAATGTTTATCGACACGTGTTGCTTAACATCCCTATTCAACATCCTCACACCCCAGCAACCTGTAACACCCCCTCCCTATCGTTTAAACACTGACTTATCAAAAAACTTATGTTTAAGTTGGATACCTCTACAAGTTTTGCCACATTGACGCGGGTAAAGAACAGCTTTGTTCTATGTTTCGTTAAAGCAAGACACGAATTCAGTTGAATTTTTAGCGCAATCAATTTATCCCTTTCAAGTAGGAATTATTCAGAGTGCTCTTAACTTCAATGGTTCGGATGGATCGAAAAGGGAATACGCAATTTAAATAATAAAAATTTTCTGCGCCACTGAAATAAGAAAAAAGAAAATTCTCTCAAATCTATGCCTAATCAACACGGATACCAATTAGAGTGCTATTTTTATCTAGATTCAATATAAGCTGCATCCCTGTAAGATCATCAGCGAGCATCCTGTTGAGTTCTACGGCGTTACGCTCTAATGAACATTTAATATTAAATCCTGGAGTTAGTCTAAAAGAAGAATTACCTGGGAATCATATAACGGTGCAGTCACTCTTGATTTCCATGAAATAATAAAGGTTCATTCTTATTTATTAGATCAAGCAATGTAAGACCTGCTGTTAAATCGGTGGGATAATAATTTTAAAGCAAAGTGGAAACGACTCGGCGTTGCAGAAAAATAAGAATTGTTGTAATCATGCTTAATTCGTCTTTCTTTAAGTTAAGTAAGAAGATCGGCTTGATACATATCTGCTTTGAAATTATCCATTGTAATGGACTGGATATAGGTAAATAGTGTCGACATTTGATTAACTTATTTACGAGTAAGCATCGCGCCCGACGCTAATAAACTTTGTAATGTTTGATGCAAATTGACAATGTGATGCGTTACGGATGGACAATTTTAAATGGAAATTCATGTTAGTAATATTAAATTATAGTACACCTACGACGATAAGATGAAAATAAAAAAAAATGGATCAAAAAGAAGAATTAAAAGATGCTGTTAGCGATAATAAACAAAGTACTCGTAAACTGCATCACTGCAACTGAGAGGCTGTCAAGCGAATATTGTTCGCGAGTTAAAACAGATAGGTAAAACTAATTAAAGTGTAGTGAAATAAAAGAGCTGTAATAGCGGAAGCGCTTCCTTCAGGCGCTAAGCGTTGGATCGAACAGGCGCGTGTCGGATCAAGGTAGCGTCAGCAGGCAAAAGTTTTTAATTGTAGCTTATTTGTACAAAGTTATATTAAGCATCGCTGTGATTTATAAGTGCCTTAGTAATTAATATCTTTCTAAGATCACAATGTTAAACAGACTATTTATAGCTTTGAAAATTTTAATTAATTTTCATTGAATTGTCCCTTTCTATTTCTTCATACAAAGTGACCTATGAAGTTGGCTATAAATGAATCCACGGTGGGTTGATTACTTTACTTACTAACTAATGTTATAATTATAAAAGTATTAAAAATAATAAATTTCATTAAACTGGAAACATTTTCCCACTAACGAGTGTCTGTAACTAAAGATCATGCTAAAGAGGAAACTCAAAGCGGATTTACTCGTGCTTGTTGCTGGAAATTGTTGTACAGTAACAGTCTTTGAAAGCTTAAAACGAAATCAAAAGGGTGTTGAAATAAAAAGTTAAGTGTCAAGCTAAAATGCCTCTTCGTTCGAGAGCGTCGGGGCGCGCGAGCGTAGACTGTGTAAAAAAACGTACCACCAGACACAGATTACGGAACATTGACAAGAAAAGTAAGATGTTTCATTTTAGCTCAATAATTCTAGTTTAGGAATTACTTACAGCCTTAGCACAGACACAGACACAGACAGTACACTATGACAAATCGCAAGGGTTACGGGTGATAAAATTGATGTAGAACATGCTTCGTAGCAATAACTTAAAACCGGTACCACGATGCGCTACGCCGTAGGCCGTTGCTACGCAAAATTGGTTTTTAACTTCATCTACAGTAATAGTACCATTTAAAAATGTATTGAGAATGAATGGAAGCAGTCTTCATCGTGTTTTATTCACGCGACGGCTAACTTTCTAGTGCACGTGAGGCATAGAATTAATAATGTGAAACTTCGTAGAACAGGCTTTGATTTTTAGTACAAATCTAAAATGGTTTGAACCATTCTCCTGCTTCGTTATAAATAAAATAGATAAAGTATGAGACACGTTTTTAACTTTTTAGGAGTTTATAAAATTGTTGTTAATGAAGTCCTGGCTATTACTTAACTAACTTTAGTTTAGTTTCGAAGTTAAGAACGGAGTTCGACGCCAAGATTAACGGTGGGAAAGAAAAACAAAATGATGTAATAAAACGACTTTAGCATGGTATTTATTTTTATTGGTAAACCTAATACAGTATGATAATAAGCTAGGACGTAGATTAGCTTTTAATTTGGTGGTTTACGGAAACAAAAAAACCAATACTAGACTCTTCTATGTGAACTACTCGTACTGTAGACACGCAGCGTGTAACGTCACTACACGTTAATTGCACTGGTGGTATATAATGTTAATTATGAACAGGATATTGAGTGTAGAAGCCTTCAGGGATACCTGCACGCCAAATAATTTAATATTCTTGCGTCCCACTTCAATATACTTCGTTACACAAACACAATAGGTAGTGCAACATACTTTACCAAGTATCCGAACAAAAAAATTGCAACCTTATAGGAATTGGAATCAAATCAACGGAATTCAACTATGCTTTTTTGTTGTTGTTACAATTTACCACAATCGAATCGACAAAGCGTTACTAACGTTCTTACTTAATATGATATGTATTGTTTCATGAATTCTTGATCAGGCCGATTGCTGCCTGAGTCTAGACAGCGCCATTAAATATCAATATCGTTTTTTATCCAGACTTTATACTGACCTTATACCTCGTGTTTCTGTAATTCATGGCTAACAAAGTACTTTATTGTTCCGATCGAAGGGTGAAATTAAATTCGCTATATTACCCGCCCTATTATATAGAAGACTAAAGGTAGTCCTTAGCTTAATACAGGATAGTGCATATCAAAGCATTCCTATGTCCGGTTAAGGGTCTTAGCTATTGAGCGGAAATGAAATGGGGGAGAGACATAATAGATGGCAATAGTTGAGAGCGATATACGATACGTTCATTGTGTATGTACCTTTACATTGTGCGTACTTGAATAGCACAAAATTAATTGATTGGAGTTAGGAATCACTTAGAAAGCTGAGGCAACACTGTGCCTAAAAATTATATTATAGGTAGAAACATTTCCTTTCTGAGAAGAGACTCAAGCCCAGCATTGGAACACTTATGTAACATCAAAGTTATACCAGATTGTATAGCGAATACAATTTATTGCAAATTTATTTGCAGAAATAAATAACGAGTACATGAAAAATGGACATTTTATTTTACAGAAATATTCCCGTCATTCATAGGTACCAATTACTGCAACGAGTTTGCTCGAAAATCTCATAATCAATCCTAGATTCACTCAGCTGGAAGTTAAGATCGAATAATTAAATTACGTTCTCATCTACATTTAAAGGTATAGACTTTTACTTTGAGACTAGCTTATGCCAGCGACTTCGTTCGTGTAATTTATTTTACTCGTTATATTGAGGTTTTTAATTACCTATCTAATAGTGAAAACGTCATCAAAACTGGTTCAGCCGTTTTAATGTTAAAAACTTAAGTTTATATTACAACTACTTTAGTTCCCTTCTTAAGATAAGATGTAGTGAATTTCAATAGAAGTAGAAGTAGGCAGTTAACAATTTCCGGATGCCTCCTAACATAATGCCGCGTGTTTGTAAGCAAGATGTTTAATATATTAGAAAAGTTTTGCTTCGGAACGAGCCATGCCGAGATCCAGGTACCGCCTTAAAATTTGTAGCCCATACAACGAGATGGTTTTATATTACTTTTACAGGATTAAAGGGCCTTTAATGCGAGAAATAAACAGTTGCGGGCTTAAAAGTTCGCAAAGAAGAATCGTTAGGGTAATGTCCGCAGTTCATTAGCAACAACGGTGGTTTCTTCAAACCGCAAAGTGAGCTAGAGTTAAACTGAAGTAATAAGTATTGTTGCGATGATAAATTGCTAGATTCACTTACACTTTAAATTAAGAAATATTTGAGAATCACTCCAGTTTTCGAATCAAACCGGTCTACAGCTGTACTGTTTCGTAAACTTAACTACAGAAAATACAAACATCTATTGTAAAACTCTTCTTCTTGTATAAGAATTTAAAAGGTATGGATAATATGAAAATAAGTAAATAAGAACATCTGTAGTAAAGATGAATTTATCTACTTTATGAAATTCGTATAAAAATAAATATTGTAATATTAGGATATCCAAAAAGACGTCTTCCAATCGGATAAATATGTTATTTCTGTGGTTATAGGTACATTGAGAATCAAGAATACGCACTTTAAAAGCGTTACAAAGAGATAAATATGAGAAAAGATAAATCGTCTGATCCGATTTAGCTTATCCGTATCTTGCAAGAATCGTACGGGTATTAAAAATCTACTACACATAGATATTACCTCGATACTTACGACGACGTCACCGGAGAGCTGAGGTAGGATTTTTAGATTTCTAAAATACGTCTTATTTGCCATATTATACCGTTATTTTACCAAAAAAACTTGGCTTTATTATACACATAAATTAATTCTCTATTCTATACAATTATCTATACAATATATTCTTACGAGTATATTGTAAGTTCTGTAATAATACGAGAACCTATGTTACATTTCTACTCCTTGAAACAAATTCAAAACTTGTGTTCATAACTTCTACTTTATCTATTTCTAATTAAAACGATTTATACTTATACTCGTATGTCGTAAATGTCCTTGAATTTAAACACCGAGTCAAAACCTCGTGCGACATACAATCTCACTTGCGTTCTTAATGTTACACAAAGTTTTAGTTAAACGTATACTGACTTCTGTATGTAATGAGAAGGTAAAGTTTGTTCAAGCCAAGTTGCTGACATATAATGAATGTAGCCTTATAGGCAGTACGGAACAGTCAAGCACTAAGTTACTTGAATGTTATTTAGTTTATGAACGTGACTCTAATTTGTATCTCCGAGAATTCTCCATGAAATACGTGAAGGAAACAATATGAGACCAATAATGTTAGGTATGTTGACTAAGGTTGTCCTTGCCTGGTGTCCTCGGGTTCTTTGAGCTAATTTACACAAAGGCTAAACCTTAATTCTACGAGTACCTACTATGCCCTAAAGGAATTTCTTAATTAAAATTATACGTACAATTATATTGTTTCAAATTACATTAAGTATAAAGTCCTCATTTTAAACGAAACTAAAAATTTATTTATTTTCTTTATGAATAAATGAAGTTTTCCTTTAGATTATAAACAAAATACTAGTGACCTATGTATACACAAGGGTTGATCCATTGTAATGCAAGGGCGAGATCCGTCCGAATTCCTTTCGAGATAGCTCGCCGCTCTTCTGCACGATTTCCCACTGATTACCTGCAAAATGGATTTCGAAACGAAAAAGAAACAACAAGTCATTTGTACTGCTTTAGCTATTATGGGCATCCGACTACAATCTATGCTTAGCTAGGGTTGCCGAATTAACGGGTACAGCGAATTTCTTATGATATAGAATCATTGACTTTCTTTTAAACCTAAATTCTTTAAATACTTTCATAAAGAATTAATAGAGGGCAAAATATTGTTTTGTCAACCATATTACTGATAATATTTATTTGTAAAACTACAGCTTAACGAAATGTAAAACAATTTGTAAATATGAGTTCGTAAAATTCAGAGCGGAAAATTCAAGTCCATCATTGTGTTCATGATAAAGTCGGAAAGAATGGATACCATTGTCCTCGACTACACATTCACGTATAATATTATTTTCAATACAGTCTGGAATTTTTTGGGAATTTATGAAAAATTGATTATGGAGTTAAATGGTTTTCATTTGGCGGACGCTGGAAAATATTATTTGAGCACTGAATTTCACTACAATTACGATTTAAATGTTGATGCAATTGACTTTACAAGTGTATTACAGGTGCGTTTTACTTCCATTTTTATGTTATTCATATTTCGAGCTCAGTCAGTGATTTTCTTTCTTTTTACCCGACTACGGCCACGTGGAGGGTTATGTGTTTAGCACCGATGTATGCATGTATGTTCATCTGT
>DWOF01000006.1:0-23306 GCA_018250795.1 Clito sp. Burns02 | reverse complement strand
GTGGCGGGCGGCGCGCAGTCCGCGTGCAGCGCGCGCGCGCAGTGCAGCGTGCGCGCCGCGCGCCCCGCCAGCCGCCCGCCGCACCGCGCGCACTGCCCGCGCACCTCCAGCCCGCGCCCCGCCGCCGCCAGGGCGCGCGCCAGCGCCTCGTGCGCCTCGCGCCCGCACACTCGCGCCGCGCTGCGCCACACCCGCCGCCCGCTCGCGCCACCCGCTAGTATTCTGCGCGCCACCTCCGCAGAGTTGCAGCTCTTCGCGAGCAGCTCCTCGACCGGCAAGTACGCGACCGCCTCGAACAGTAACGACGGCGGAATTTCACCGATGCCCCGAAGGAGCTTCGTCCACATGTCGGCGGCCGCGGGCGGCGGGATCGTTGGTCCGACTCGCACGCACAGGTCACACGCCTCCGATATGAGGGTCGCCCTCTCCTCTTCGTCGGATTCCGACGTGAGAATCCGTAGAATAGCGTCGAGCGCCGCCGCATAGTCTCCTGTAGCCTCGAGGCAGACGGGTTGCGCCGCCTCGGGTCCGTTCTCGCGGACTATCGCAAGGGCGTCCTCCGGCCGAATCGCACCCGCGTTCTTGCGCAGGAATATCTTGACGTCCGAGGGTCGCGATTCGCAGAGGCGGCGGAGATACATCGCCGCTGTCTCGCCGCGGAGTCGACCCGTGTCCAGCAGGCGATCGCCGAATTCGAGCGTCACGTCCGTACTCAACGAGCGTAAGATCGTCGGAATCGAATCTGCGTAGTGATCGCTCACGATTGTCGCCGCCGCTCGGGGACGCAGTTCGATCAACGCGGGAAGGTAAGAGATCAATCGATTTCTTGTCTCGTCGTCTGTCTCCATTCTGGACCGGAGATATTCAAAGAATTCGTCGACGTCCACCGCGGAGGGATCGTTTATTTGAAAGAACTCCTCGACGGCCTCGTCGTGTCGGTCGATGTGCGCGTCGAGGCGCCAGAGCACGCGCGGGCGGGCGCGCGGCACGGCGGCGCGCAGCGGGCCGAGCGGGCGGCCGCGCGCGCGCACGCGCCACGCCATCGCCAGCCACGCGCGGTCGGCGCGCTCGCCCTCCGTGCGACTCGCCAACTCTTCTACTCCCTTTATTACTTCCTGATCGAGTGGCAACGCGCCGTACGACAGTTGCCCGGTTATGAATTCCAAAATCTCTGTTCGCCTCTCGTTCTCCTGAAATGTTTGAGTCTAATTTATATATTTGATATAAAGAGTATTTTTATTTTTGAAAAAAAAATAGATTTTTCTTCACTTACGTCTATATCCGACGTAAAGGATAGCAACGCACGCGCTACTCTCAAACGGTTTTGCTTGCCAAGCGGGCCGGCGAAGGGCGGCTCCCGCGAGCTTTGCTCCAACAATCGAATTGCGGCACAAGTATCATGTTGTATCAGCACACGTAGAGGACACTTGTTGTTGCCTGACTGCAATGATAACCATTTTTTTGTAAATTCAGCAATTGTGAAGCATATTAAATCGGATTTAATAAATAAATAAATATTTACAATAAATAATTTTCTTTCTTTCTTTCTTGGATAGAGATCGGATTTGTCAGCCATGTGGTGCGGCCGCTAAATTTGCCTTGCAGAAGGCAAGCCGTCGATTTTGCTTGATAACAATAGATAGCTATCGTTTAACTTTATCGGAAGAAATTTAATCGGGCCCTCACCTCGTCGAGCAGCGTGTGCAGCGCGTCGTGCCGGGCGGAGGGCCGCGCGTGGTCGGGCAGCGCGCGGCCGCCCGCGCCGCGGCCCGCCAGCGCGTCCGCCGCCGCCAGCAGCAGCGCGCCGCCCGCGCACGCGCACGCCGCGCCGCCCGCGCCCCCCGCACACCCCGCGCGCACGTGCGACACCAGCTCACGCATGCCGCCGCTGCAACCGTCTGACATCATCCACAGATAATGCCATTCAATTATTTGGTACATATGTACTACAATCGTGAAAAAAACATTCACACATTGTTGCATTGCTAAGTAGTTTTTATAACATGTACAATGTAATATTATATGTATTATCACCTAGTGCAGCGGCAATGGCGCCCACGCCTCGCCACAGCCCCTTCTCCCTTGTGAAGAGGCTGGCGCGGTGCGGGTCCAGCGACGTGAGCGGCAGCGACGCCACCACGCGCTCCACCAGCTCCGGCTCGAACTCCGCTAGCCTCTCGATCAACTCCTGCAATTATGACATTATAGAAAAAAATTGTTAAATATGAATTTTAACATATGCGATTTATTTAGAAATATTGGAATTTGGAAGCGTGTTTTGTGAATAATAACTAAACTCGGGAAACTGCCTACCTGGGTAAAGTCTGGGGAGGGAGGCGCGTTGGACAGTTCACCTCGCACCGCAGCGTCACCCAAGGCTTCCACAAATGCTCGCTCAGTTGCGCAACTCTCCCACAGGCTCGTGTAAAGTTCTTCGCTACAATATTTTTTTCCTTTTTATAGAAATTGATTAATAACACAAGTAAATCATTGCTAAGTTTAAACATCTGTAAAATAATTGATTTGTATTGCACAACATCGAAACAAAATTTCATAATTTTCTGAAAAAAAGTTTGCTACTCACCTTAAATTGTATTTCAAGCATAATTTTATAACTTGGACTGCTACATTTTTATTGCTCAATATATTTGGTCTGTCGATCAAATTAGTTATAAATTCATTCGCCAGGGTCTGGGCGTCAGTTCCCTGAGTGGAGCACAGTAAACGTAATCCTTGCAAGTAACGACCAGAAACAATAAAAGCTTGCGCTCTCGCAATGACGTCCCTAGGCCTGACGCGTAGGATGCCTCGACGACCAAGGAGCGATAAAGCACCTTCAGCTACACACGCGCCACCAAGTGCCCCCTCCCCTGCCTGGCACATTGCTTGTGAAACTCTGCCATCTGTCCACAGCCCCTACAGATATAAAGAAATCTTATTAATCTTGTTCCATAATGATTACATACATACTTAAATTACCGTCTAATATTTTTAAAAGTTGACCGACCTTGAAAAAAGCAGAAGAGTAAACCGGTTCTATTTGAGATAAGTCTAACGGTTTGTCGTAGTCATCACCCCATAAGCGTAGATTCTCTTGGGAATCAAATATGGCGAGACTACCTCCAAGCCATCCAAGCCATAATGGAGCAGCTTTAAGTTCTACTCGCTGCACTGGTCGAAGGTTTATCGAAGAGCCATCAATGGTGACTGAGAGCCATTGCATGATGTAAGCCCTCGCACACACAAGCAATCTGTTGTCGACTTCACACCATTCGAGAACGGGAAGCGTATCTGGGGGTCCGTCGAGTCGGACTCCAGCCGCTCTGCCACCTGCCACTATGATCACTCTAGAAAGTGTAGCCAAGGCTAGTATTCTGGCGTCCCGTGCACTCATTGCTACTACCTCTCCCCGAGCTCCAGAGAAAAGACATGATACTCTGGCCGATCGGACTCCTAGTGGCCTTGAAAATTTCATTAACCAGACTGATCCTCCTGTATCAAGAGCGAGTCCCGAAGTACCGGCCCATGCAACACGTAGAGTTCCCCATGTTTCTCCACCTAATGTTACTTTTCTGAGAATTACACCTCGAACACTTTCGTACTGAAATACAAGTCCTCTTGCATAGCCAACAAGGATTCTGCTGCTATCTTGATTATATGACAAACAACTAACAGCACCACAGTCGCCATTGGAGTCACATACCCATCTTAAAGTTTGTTCGCAAAAGGACAACAAATGTCCGTGAGCTGTTCCCACAATACATCTGCCATTGTTGCCTACACTTAGTGCAGTTGCAGCACCTGCTGAAGATCGTTCCTAAAAGTATTAAAACACAATTAATAACACGCTACATTTTTTATTCCTGTTATTAGTACTTATTTATATAAAATATTTAAATACACATATTTAAAGTGATTTACCTGTGCCTGTAATAATTGCTGAGAGATAGCTTGTAAAAAATCCACCTGCAGTGCAGAACAAGTTGATGGTTCCTTGAATTGTTTTAAGGATTCTCTGTCATTGACACAAGCTTCCTCTGTGGATAGAACCTCCGCAAGCGTAGGAGCTTCGCTTGAAGGCAATGCATATTCCACCTCGTCTAACTGTTAATAAATCATGATAAATACGTAATCTTGGCACAATACATAATTTTCTTTAATCTTAACAAAAACAACAAAGACACAAAAATCCAACTTTATTTAATGATTACCTCTTCAATATCGACATACTGTAGGCTTTCCACTGATTCTAAATCAGAGTCAAACAGAGACTGAATAGAAGGAGCTTTTAATAAATCCATGTTTTTAGTAGATCCAAATCTCAACTATTGAGAACATTCTTAAAATTTGTATACCACAGGATACCCGAATTCCCTGATTTGATTACACCCTCCCACTTTCTTTATTTCTGGGTGTTAGTTTAGTTTTTATAATATTGTCAATGTCAGTTCAGTCGTTAGTCAGTGACAAAATATTGACATTTGACAATACTTATTGCCATTTTTTTAAACGTAAGTCAATTTCATGTACCCATTATGAAGTCTGTGCTCTCACCACACCATAGACGCTATAACTTAGAGTCTATAGACCACAGAGTAGTCCAAGTATCCACCATCCATAGACGTTGGGTGGGAAATGTTGAATGGATTAGAATTTGGATTAAAAAAAAAAGATTTGGAGCTAAGCTAGCTAAGGAGTTAGTTGTTACTGTTAGTTGGTATTGTTGAACTATCGTTGAAGTGTTGAACTTTTGTCCCAAATCAATGAATCACTCAAAGAACGATCTATAATTATATTAATGCTAATTGTATTGAGAAATAGCATTAAAAATTGCTTCATATTATGTTAAATTCCTTGTAAGCAAGTGTCAGTGCCAAGAAATGGTGAGTCGTTGCGTGTGATTTTTCGCCGCCATTTTGTTATAATTTTAGCACATCGTAATTCTTGCAACTTCTGTTATTATAAGTTATTGAAATTATATCTGTTATGGCTGATAACACGCCCAAAGAGCCACCCATACAAACCATGAGTGGTTTACCTCCTCACAACCAGAATGCGTGGATGTACGGCTTATATCCTCAATACAACGGGTATCATGGACATAATATGTATCCTCCACCCTTTTATAATCATCATCATCAGTACTTTCCTCAAATGGGAAACGGGGGGCCTTTTAACCATGACGTTCATCAGTTTCGGCCGAATAATGACTCCACACGTCCCCCGTATTCTAAGCCTCCGACTTCGGCGCCGTTGTTAGGAATGTCTCCGATCGAAAGTCGTCCGTTTTTCAATCAATCTCCTATTAGATTTAATCTCAACGGGAACAGAAAATCTACTCCTATCCCTCCTACTGAAAACCCACTGTTAGGCAATAGTGGCAAGAAGAAGCGTAAGAAGGGAAACAACAAGAGCAACGACGAGAGTGTGCACTTACCGCCGCTACCAGATTACCCTCCGCCGCTGCCGCCATGCCCGCCCCCAGAAATACCCAAGCCTCCTCCTCCTCCACCACTCGAAGTCCCTCTTCCCCCTCCGATAGCGACCGAAGACATTCCTGAGCCGCCTCTAGCTCCGCCGGAGGAGTCTAAGGATGATGATACTAAAGAAAAGGTGCCTGAAACCTCAACAAATGACATTTCAACTAACTTCCTAAATTCTACATCTATTTGCCAAACATCAGCTGGGACGTGGCCGGAAAGTTTAGAGAGGTATATAAAGAGATGTTATGAAAAATGTAAAACTGGCATCGACCGTGATCAAATAGATATATGTTTAAAAGGCAGAATCACAGCTGCAGCTAGCAAAGATGAGATTTGGACTAGAAATTGGGATGAAGAACCAATTCCAAGTGTATATAGTGAAAGAATTAATTTGTCTGTGAAGCCAGTGCGAGGCTCGTTGGCCTTGTACCAAAAATGTGAGAATGTTCCAGATAGCAGTAAGGTAAAGCCTTTGAGCAACAGGAATTATGGTGGACACAAAAATTCTCCCCAAAGGAGGAGACGTCAACCATCTAGAAGTCCATCAAAAACTAGAAGCCCTTCAAGGAAAAGACATAGGTATGACATAAATTCTTATCTTGAAAATAAAATTCATATAAGCATTTATAGATAATTTTTTTGTAAATTGATGTAGGAATCTTCTTTTTATGTGTTGATTTTATTAATATGTTGTATCAATCTGGCAAATTATTAAAGATATGTGGAAAATAATAAGTAAATGATTTTTTTCTAGCACTTCGTCTGCTTCTGGGGAAGACTGTGATGATAAGAAAGCTTTCAAAAGTAAAAGCAAGCAGAAAGTCAAAGACAGGCTATCCTTAGACCAGAAGAGGCCAGATAAGTTCCCTAAGAATAATAAGAAAAAGCAGTATGGTCACTTCGCTGTTGAAGATGTACAAGGTAATGCTGAAAAACTGCAAAAAAGAGCAGCCAGATTTGCAAATATTCCCTCAATAGCAAGTTCAATTCAGGTAAGTAATGAAAGAGTGGACCCTAATCAGACAAGCCCAATTATTCAAGACTTTGATGGAGAATATGAACCTAATAATGAGCACATAGTGGGCACTTGTTCAGAAATTGAAAAGTCTTTCCTTCGGTTAACAAAAGCACCAGAGGCTTGTGAGGTACGACCAGCTTCAGTGTTAATCAATTCCCTAAGAAATGTGAAGGAAAGGTGGATTGCCAAACAGGATTACAGATATGCCTGTGATCAATTAAAATCAATCAGACAAGATTTAACAGTAAGTATATTTAAAATAATCAGCATGTTTACAATAATATATAATATGTATATCTTTTCTTTAGTAATTCACCTATTTATAATTTTTATTAGGTTCAAGGTATAAGAGACAGGTTCACTGTAGAAGTGTATGAAACACATGCAAGGATAGCTTTAGAGAAAGGTGACCATGAAGAATTTAATCAATGTCAAACACAACTTAAAATGTTGTATGCAGAATTACCCGACTGTAGAGCAAACTGTGCAGAATTTACAGCATATAGAATACTGTACTATATCTTTACAAAAAATTCACTTGGTAAGTACAAAATAATTTTACATAGAATTTGTTATAATTTTTTTCATTTTTTTACATAATTTTGTTTATAAGTATTAAGTGTATTTGCTTTTGTAACCAAGACCCTATTATCATGAAACTACATAGGTTTTTTGATTTTCTAATGTGAATTATTTTTCCAGATATCATAGGAATATTCAGACATTTATCAAAGGAGGAACGATTGAATGATTGTATTAAACATGCACTTAAAACAAGACATGCCTGGGCTACCAGAAACTTACATAAATTTTTTATACTGTATAAAGTTGCTCCACTGATGGCTGGCTACCTCATCGATTGGTTTGTGGAGAGAGAACGAAAAGAGTACCTGAAGTGCATCTTAAAGTCGTAAGGCTATTTTAAGATTCATATACTTATTAATATTTTATGGTTCACATTTAAATCTATTCATTATTAACTATAAAAGCATATTTTACTAATTAATTTCACAAGGTTAAGGGTTTAAATACAGCTTAAACAGACATTTTGCTGAGATATCTCAATAGTGCTTTCTAGTTTTCTGCTGCTTAATTAATTTGTTTCTTTTCGTTAAAACAAGATACTAAATCATTAAAACTACATTCATATTTATGTTCAACTCTAACAAAAGGTTTGAAATTAGGAATGCAAGAAAACCATCCTTGCTAATCATAATTTTGAAAGATAAAAAAGATATTCTCGTTTCTGACTAGGTTACCAGCATAGCTGGTTGTGTTTAATGAAAACTTTCTTATATGTGCAGCTACAGACAAACTGTTCCTGTGGACTTCATCACACGGGAGCTGGCGTTTGAATCCTGCACCAAGACAACCGAATTTCTAAATCAATTTTCTATCCCTTATGCTGACAGCGATCAAACTTTAATCGATTGCAAGGCCAGTCTCCCAGTTGTGGCAAATATATAACATTTTCTGTTTGATAGCCATCCTGTCATAGTAGGATATACATGTGTGGTGATGTAAATTCTACATAGCTGATGGTCACCCCACATCGCGCCTCATTGGAGTCTTGGTTTTGGCCTGTTCACATGCTTCAGTCGTGGTTGCCTTCTTTTACTAGGATGAGGTGACCAGTTAATTATTTCATCATATTAAGTTATCCAGCATAAGGCGTACCTATCAGCGGTGATTAAGAAGATTCCCATTAATGAAGAACTCAAGAATGAAGATACAAATATTCAAACAAATCTACAAAAATCAGGAGGTTATTATGAAAACTTGGTGTGGCTGTTAGTGCTGTTAAGTGACTTTAAAAAGAATTTATTGTGTAGAATAAAAGTAAATGGGACAGTTGATAAATGTAAATACTCAATTGTAAGATAATTTCTCTCTTTTAATCATTAATAAATTTTTAAATAGTGTTTTTGTTAATAAATGTTATCAAATTTTTGTCATCTTTTCTTTTCAACCCTGCTATATTTTAATTTTTTTTACATTTAATTGCTGCAGCACATAGCTAATGCTCATTACGTTAAGAATTGTCACTAAAAGTTAGTCTGATTGGAAGCTTCAGTGGTTGTCTAAATTGGCTATTGGCAATAAATAAACATATTTAGTCATAATTTATCATTTTGGTTTATTACATTAAGAAATCAATTTTTACAATCCCCTATAAATAACATTATTTAACTTACCTAATGAGACTCTTATTATGAGGCAACAAATAATTACATATATTACAATTTGAAAACATACACTTAAACATATTGAAAAATGGAATGTTTACATAATACATAGACTACTTATGCCCATTCTCAGTTGAATTAGAATTCACATTGTTGACATCTCAAATCTGTCTAAAAATGGGGCAGACACACTTTTCCAGCAAATAGTTCTGATATTACAGTTATCCATAGAGAAAGCACAAATAATATGTAAGATATTCCCACTTGATGACTGTTAGGTAACTGATATGGTTGTCCTCCGATGTCTTCTACATCAAAGCCCATTGGAAAAATAACAGCAGCAAGGCAGAACATTACCACTGGGAAAAAAACAAAGAAAATTATGAATGTGTGAAGGCATCCACACCACACTGTAGGTATTATAGTCAACCATTATCACAAAATCTATCTGACAATAGATCATAGACTGTCACCCCTGCAGTGTGTATTGGCAGACTTTGTACTCGTTGAGACCTTGGGGAGCTTCTTTTGAGATGTGATTTCAAACCACTAACCAGGGTGTCTGTACAGTTATGATTTGGATAATGGATACTCAAGGTAAGTTATAAGACTACGAACATAGGAATAATCTGAAAAAAAAAAATTAAACTTACTTGCAGCAAATCCGACCCATCTAGCATATGGGATAACATTGTGGTCAAAATGACTGGATGCCAGTAGTATAACCGTCGTTGTGATGCAAATACATCCTAAGAAAATACAAATCAAAGCCAGCATCCACTCTGGTTCTAAGTTGGGTGTATAACAAACTTGCGGCAAATTGTGGATCGTCATACAGGACCACATTAATCCATGACGCATATCACCTGTTAAGCAATCATTTGTTTGTTATTTAATCATAAATAATTACAATATGAATGAAAAACTAAACAAGTAAACAACAACCTCCAATATCTGTAATTATCCAATCAGGCATCGCAAGACTCACGATTGCAAAAACATCAGCAGTCATAAACAAAGTCCCAGATATCAGCGTTAGTTTATCCATTTTTAAGAAATCGAATACTTTATACAATTATTGAGATATAGTATTCTTTTCACATCATTGATTGAGGTCAACAAGAACAAATATTTATTTTAGATCTTTTATTGTAGTAGAAATAATAATGGCACGCTTACGTCACGTTAATGTCAATGTCAGTCAGTAACAAAATATTAACGTGCTCTGTGCTTAGCAAGAAAGTCAGTCGTCGACCACAGATATGATTCTACGCCTCTACAGTCTCTACTCTACGTGGATCAAGCGAAGAGTGGATGCTGAAGTCTAATGAGACTTGTTTCTTCGATGGAAAGAATTAGGGAAGATTTAACTTCATAATGGTGAAAAAAAGAAAAAACAAGGGTCATGTTCAATGCTTCTTTAATAAATATTTTTAAGAGCAATATCGAAGTCCTGTAACAAGCCATGGTCTATTTTGAATCGACTCTTATTATCTAAATAGGTGTCTTTGTGTTGGTACGAATGTTAAGATACTTGGAATGCAATATTATTGTTTACCGTCAAGCGTGCTCTTTTTCACGTATGGTTTTTCGTACATACATGTGTGTTACATAAGTGTAAACGTTAGGGCAACAACAATTTTGGGGCAGTCAACCATTAAGCCTTTCCAATTTTATTGAGCATCGTTTACATTCGTTCCAGCACCAACTTTGAGCAATATCAATATTTGTATTAGCTCATCATTATAAAATGCCTTTAAAGGCTAGTGTAGAAGACAACATAGGTGTCTTAACTTATCAACACAATAAAACATTACCTTTTTATCTACAGAATGATAGATTGAACTTCATTAATATAATTAGTTATTTTCTTTTAAACAATCGTGATCTGAAAATTGTCAAATGGTTAACTTATAGGTATATGTGTCGCATCTAGAGTTAATATAGAATTAGGTTATTCTCTTGCAAAAAAACATTGTATGTACCTTTAATACTTACAACTGAATAGGTATTAAAGGTATCTATGATGTAAAGAGTTCTATCTACTAAGATAAACTTATAATAATTTTGTATAAATAGGTAAGTAATTGCAGCATTTCTATAAACATTTAGTTTAGTTTTCGTGATAATATTTTGTACATCTATGCTGGAGCGGCAGCGGGTGCAGAGTTTGTAGTTGCATTTGTTCCAGTGGACGCATTATCTTCGGGTTCGTCTATTTGAAGCCAAGGCATTCGCCTTTGAAGTTCTTGCCTAATTAACAGAAAGTGAAACATAAATGCTTATTAACGCCTGTAATGAGCAATTCGATACTTCATGGATTTCGATTTTATAGTAGTTTATGGTAACTTGCTCAATATAAAATTTATAAAAACCTTTTAACTGTTAACCTTTTATAAAAAGTTTTATAACGTTCTTTGACTCACCTATATTTTGGATGACTAATTGCATACACCCAAGGATCAATGCATGCTACAGTTTTACACGCCACAGCGGGAATCATGGTAACCTGTGGACGCAGTATTTTTTACTATTAATTAAATATTATATAATGGTTGTTATATTAAAAATACTCATTCACATTCTTCTATTATTATAATAAAAAAGATTGCAAAAATACAGAAAAATACCCCAGGGGTCAAAAGGTCTTGGTTTCCAAAAGCTCCTATTAAGGCCATTACGCCATAGGGCGTCCAGGAGGCTATATACAGGAAACACACGGTTAGCGCAGCCTTGGCTATCCGAATTTCAGCAGATTCAGCGTTAGCATTTTGATTCGATCTCAGAGATTCCACGTTCATCTTTTTTGCCTGTGCCCTGGAAATAAAGTTTTAGTTTTACATTCTACTTGAATTAACTAAATTATTAAAGTAAACATTTTATAATTTTACATTTTACCTTAACGCAGCTTCATGAGCAAATACTTGTTTTACAATGCCACTATAGAAATAAATTATCATAGCCATTGGGAAGCAATAACTACAAAAGAAGATAGAAGCCACAAAAAGTTTTGTGTCGAATGTGTTGGTAAGGTAGTCGAACGAACATGAAGTTAAGTAGCCCTCTGAAATATAGAAAACTTTTCGATTAACGAGATTCATCAATTTTCGTAATAACGCAATAATTTAAGCAAAGAGATATTATACCAGGGACGAATCTGCCCCAGATTTTAAAGAACGGTAACAAGGCCCATGGCGTTGTGTAGATCCAAATTAATGCAATCATAAGTAATACTTTTCCTTTTGATAATCGACCATCTAGTGGTCGTGTGATAGTTGAGTGTCTGAAATTTAATTAAAAGTTAGAAAGTTAATTAAAAAAGATGAATTTACTTCTAGAAAGTTATTTAAAATAATTATATAATTTCAGAAAGTTATGATAACGCGTTGATGTCTTTTATAGCAATGATTTTGTTTTTGATTGGTATAATTTTTTTACCTGTCGTATGCTATGCACGCATTTGTCATAGATGCTCCAATACCACTATAAGCACCCATTAGTGAGAAAATTTGACAACCGAGAGGACCCATTGCAAATCCTCTCATAATGCTATTGTAGATAAAAACCGGTGATTTCGCCATCATTATAAAATCTAATATAGCTAAATGTAAAATTAAGAGATTACTTGAAGTCCGTAAGCTT
Organism: Clito sp. Burns02; assembly: GCA_018250795.1. Classification (NCBI taxonomy): domain Eukaryota; kingdom Metazoa; phylum Arthropoda; class Insecta; order Lepidoptera; family Hesperiidae; genus Clito; species Clito sp. Burns02. The sequence continues at coordinate 10,977 of DWOF01000006.1, read as the reverse complement.
TTTGTCCTATAAAAAAGGTTAAGTGAATTAGTTTAGATACAAAATGTCAATAAAGCGATCGTAATAAAACTATATTTTGAATACTGACGTAGAAAATATAAAAATAACCATTCCATTTCCAACCAGCGACGCAGCCATGAAAAATGTGTAAAGAAGTGCCAACGCAGTGTGTGCACTGGCAGGTGGTGCGGGGTAAGAGAACCAGTGTTCTGGGATAGCGGCAAGGGCTTCGGGTGAAAGACCCTCTCCTATCATTTCCACATGGCCGGGGTCATTGGATCTAGGAAATAGATTTTAAAATTAGGCACTTTTGTATGTATATCAGCAAATCACTTATCACAGGCATAACTTAGGTATAGGTACTACAGAAACTAGTATACGGGATTTTTTGACCACAAATTCGAGATTAAACTTGAATTCTATTAATATAAAAAGGCGATACAGACCTGAGAGGTGCGTAATATGCGTAGTTGCTGTATGAGTATGTGTCGGTGTCGTTGTCCATATTGACTCTGGCCTCAGCAAGTGAGCAGTCCTCGGTAGTGCGCCTTGATGCCCACCACACAGACTGACTGCTACCGTTTGAACAGAGCCCTTTGATTTTATAGTACTGAGTCGCTAACTAGATTATAGGGATTATCCACCCGGACGCCTATAGATGGGATTAGTAATGGTTTCAGCTTCTACTGACACAGATTTGTTATAAATGCGCTGCGTAATCTAAACACTGCTACAATGATCATAGTACCTAGAAGGTTTATAGGAATCCATAAAAATGATAGGGAATAATTTTATTACGTCATAGAACAGTGCCTACTGTTCTGTAACCTATGATACTTACCTATAATAGGTTCGAAGAATCTTTGGTAGATATTTTGAATTTCTTATAGGGAGAATTTAATTTAATTAGATTATTTATATCCAATATTTCCATAACATCGGAAAAATGTTTGATTTTTTTATGTTTGTTTTCAATGAAGTTCGTTCAGGAAATTACAAGTAAAACTTTTAAATTATATTAACAAGTTTAATAGACATCACAACAACCATTTGGATCGAGATCTACGTATTTTATACTTACTTTACATTATACAACATGAATTACAAAAGAAATACATATTATATAATTTCAATTGTTACAAAATGTTAAGATTGTATATAGGTTACATACAAATTGGCGAATCAGTCAGGCAAGACCATGAGCCTTTATAAAATATCTACAACAATTTCTTAGGTATAGGTACGAGTATAAAGAAATACATATATGTATAAGAAATATATACATAAGTATCTACAAAAGTAAATGATCACATTCGGTCAACAACAAATTTATATTTTTTTTTTCAGAAGAAATCATTTTCAAATGCTTTTTTTTGCGATTGAAACTATGTTCTGTTTTTATTTTGAGATATGTATCTACTCATGATATTACCCCTTCTATATGATAAAGCAATAAACAGTTGACACTAATGTAACTTCTTAGAAAAATAATATAACTATGAAAATCTTCGAGTAAAACTACAAGGATACAAATTCAAAAACGGCTAAGAACGAACCAACAGTCCGAGATCGAGAGAAAAATTAAAAGTTTCTGAGAAAAATAATCAAAATAACACTTTTCTTTTCCCATACAAGCATATAATACGTTAAAACTAATAAAATGAAAATAATGAAGTAAATATGTTATAGAAAATTATAATATTTAGTTTTAAAAGTTTATATTAATTGAGTATATTTTAGTTTATCTTTGAGTAGCGGTATAGAGGCCAATGTTAATTTAGGAACACCTATGTAGAGTAAGTTTATAGTATCTAATGGACAAGGTCTACGTTAGTAAGTACACGTGCCTACATATACTTAACTACATATTAACAGTATTTGCTAATTATATAACATTTTTTTTATAGAAATTAGGTATTTTCTGTACATACTTTATAGTACCCCCTAAGCATTCCCTTTAGTATTTAAAGGTAGTCTTTATATTTTTATATTATAAAAAATTATTTTTGTTAAACTTTTTACAAAATTCGCTTTTATCAGTCTTTATAATTTAAAGGGATTCTAAAACATAAGCAGCATTAACTATTAAATGGTGGAGCTATTGCGAACAAAAAATATGTCATAATCAGGCGGTTCATGCAGAATCAGCTACGGGGAGGTTAATTATGAATTGCGTCTGTGCAGTGTAGCCTATACGAGTAAATCATGCCAGGGCTCCAATGCTTGCCCTTTGCACATTTTTCATAGATACTATGAAATTCGGCCATCTATCTAATCGTTGTACTTTCCATTCATCAAATATACAAACACGATAACATCATCCACTACAACTAATAACAACAATCATTAACAAAATACTCTACACGTTAATATTACATACTTTTGTTTAAGTATGTATGTGTATTATGTAGGTATACGTTTATATTATATAACACGGATTATTAAGAAAATTTAATAGAGTGAAATGTAAAAATTCACTTGAGCACACAGGTAGATAGAGGGTTAATGTATAAACATCGTAAGTACAATATTCTTAATGCAATCAACAAGGGTCTTAGGCAACTAGCTGTTATTAATAATTAACAAGTCATTTAATTACAAAAGCGTTCGTTCGAGTCTCATGGAGTGGCTCTTATTGTTCATTGTTTATTGGTGGAGGAGGACTGTTGGTCTGGTTTTCGTTTTCTTCTATTAATATGCAGGTATCCGGAGGCTGTATTGCTGGTGAGCGCGGTGGTGAGACCACCAGTTGTGGAGAGATCGACGGTGACATGTGTGACGGGGGCGGCGCACTGCTCGCGCGCAATTCTTGTTCCACCGCTAAATGTTCCGTTTCTACAGCTTCTTTTAACTCATTGTCATTGTTTCTGAAATGAGGCAAGCAATACAACAAGTCGTACTACTATTTGATAATATTCATTGTTTTCTTCCGAATAAAATCATAATTATCGTACCTGAGTGAAGATTCGGTAGTACTGTTAATATTAATGACACTTTCACCTGATGATGCTGCAAAAATAGTCATGATTAGTTTCTTCTATTAATTTTAAAGCCTTTAAAATGTTAAGTTTCAATATCATAAATCAAGTCATATCTTTGGAAGTCTGCTCGATTGACCTCCGCTAGTCGACGCGATTTCAATCGTGTGTAGGCTGTTGAAAAATCAACGATTTCTTGAGACTTTGATTCGAGCATTTATATTGATATAAAAGCTGTAATCAAAGTTAAAATGAATCTTACGATGTATAGTATCTTCTCGCAGGCGCTGTTGTCGCGCGAGCGGGCGGCGGCGTGTGTTGTCGCGGACCCGCAGCGTGACGCCCGCACACGCGCCGCTGGCGTGCAGGTCCAGGGCCAACGACGACTGAGATCCACATTCGGACTCAGCAGCGCTAGCACTGAGTAAGAACATAGAGATTTACTTTCTGAAGTGGTCAACTAAAAATACCAAGACTTGTAGTTTGTAAGGCGATACTGTTTAATTTTAACGGTTACATTACATACACGATTGAGATTAAAATTTGGCTGTTTTGTGTTTGATTATACGCAAAACAACTTTATTTCACACTAAAATCATATGATAAATATTATATACCTACATCACGTTTATAATATTACCTACTAGGATTGTTTTGAAGAAATTTGCTACGGGTGCATTTACAATATGCGCAAGCTTATTGTTTTCTAGGTATCGTATGAATTCTAGGTGACTTTAATATACTCATGAATACAAAAGTGGCACAAAAGTAAGTAAATGTCAATGAAGTGAAACTGTATTTTACCTTACAGCTGACTGTGGGGGTTCGTCTACGGAGAGTGCGTAGCGTCGTAGCGGCCTACGGAGCGCACTGACCGGCAGCGCGGCTCGCCCGCTGCCGCTACGCAAGTCTGGCGCGGAGCCGAATCTTGCACGATCCTTGGCTTTCTCACCACTGGTTCTGTGCCATACACACTCACTGCCCTATTTCCTTAAGAAGCCTGCGAGTCAATGCTTCTGACAGGCCGCTTGTTTACGTGGAATTTTGATGTTGGTTGAAACTAAGATGACCAATGTAAGCTTTAAAAGCAATGTTGCGGGTACTATTCGCATGATTTGCTTCTGAAGCTTTTCTCATTGCTCACGTTCCTTTGAGATGTATAAATAACAATGTTACGAGTACTACGAAATGATTTCAATTTAATTAGAATACATTTCACGGAAAAGGACCTTATATGCGCTCAAGCATGACTCTCTCAAAATGAAAATGGTCTTGGTATTATCTATCGGGGTATAATCGTAATTACAATTGATTGAAGATCAAAATGATTGGAAGCGCATACCTGCTACAAGCGTGTGGCGGTCTTATCCGGTGCGGAGGAGCTAGAGGGAGCGAGTGTGGTAGAGGTAATACGTTAGGCAGCCGGTAGACGCCGAGCTGGTCGAGGCGGGCGGGCGCGGCGCACGGCGGGCCGCGGCGCGGGATGGGCCGCGGCAGCGCCTGCGGCCGCGCCGGCGTCACCTTCGCCGCGCTGTCCCGCGCCTCGAATGTCATCACACATGCCGCTACTACTATGAATCCTGGAAAATCAAAATTCTATGTTTTAATCTCCAGTTGAACAGTCAATCTTATGAAAAAATACTAACCGTTTTTTATTTTATTTTGCTGTATGAAATAATGCCAGATACTATTTAACAGGAACAAGTACATTCTCTTAATAGTGTGATCATAAATGTTAAGTATCTTTAGTAGTTAGCAAGTAGGCAGTTCAAAGTTCTTACCTCCGAAACCCATAACAATAGGGCCGGCATACGACAGGTTGTTGAGATGAAAGCCGCGGGCCTCGTCTTTCACTGATACCGTGGCGTTGCCGCGTACCTCTTGTGCGACTGACAGCGTGTCTGCGTAATATCCTGAAACATTTACATTTGAAACTCAGTAGGCTGTTCACAGTTCAGTCGCATAATTAATATTATACCTAATGTTTTGAGCCATTCAAATCATATCTTTAGCTTGCAAGACACCACACTAACTAACAAGGCTAATTAAATAACAGCTCTTAACTAAGAAAACCCAGTTTCATTTTCAGTAGAAAAAATTTTAACGTTACATTTGTTAAAATTGAAACACATATTTATTCAACATGTCGAGCTGAGTTTATGCATGAGTATAAGCGCGGCCGGAAGCTGCGAGCCGGACACGTCAGCTTTTGAACGCATACAGGAAATATACTTCCTCCCTGACATTCGACGTCATTGCTTTGTATTTGTGTGAACGGTTGCTTGCTATAGAGATCAAATAATGTTATGTTATAGCCCAGGTAGGTATTCTCCATTTCGCAGTCTTTTGGAGAAGATCCAGGGTCATTAATTTACATGTGTGAGATAAGAAGTTTCTCGAAACACGTCATACTAGCCATCCAGATCGTGACAATGGAAACGGGCAACCCTTTTTCCAGCAAATACTGAAATATAAATAAAATTATTTACTAGATCCTACCTATGATCGCCATTGCTGTACCCAGCAACATCAGCAGCAGCCCTGCAGAGAGCGCGCGACAAGCGTGCCACAGACATTGCGAACTCATCTTACCCCGGACCACCTGAAGAAGAGGTAATAAACTCGTAGATTTTTTGCTTAAATGTTTTTAGACCTACTACTCGGCAGTGCTTTATAGTAATTTTTTCTAAAAAACAATTCTTCAATAATCTTTTTGGATGCCAATTTAATATTCAATAACATTTAGTCAATATACTCGTAGTACGCGTTTGAGTATAATAACGCCGTGATAAGCGACATGCAGCCAAAAAAAAAATGTTATTTAGGTATTAATTTTATTCAGGAAAGTGTGTGTTTCTAAACTACTTGATCGTATGCATATAGGTGCTCGTATGTTATGCATGCAATAACAGCATTACCATAATAGAATATGTTATATTGTAGGTTCTTAATTGTAAGGCCTTGTATAAACTTGTTGAAGTTGAAGCGGTAAATATTATTTCTGCTGAAGAAAGTATGTAGGGAATTATCGTGAAGATTCCTTTGTTGTTTACCCATTACTGCGAGCGTATGACCGCAGATAAATAATACCAATCGTTTCAATTTCCATTCACCTGACGGGTGATGATAGTTTTAATGTATTCATAAGAGTGAGTTGCGTGCGCAACAAGTCCTCGGCCAACTGTTGAGTCTTCAGATCCAGTGGTCACATTCACATTACTTAACATTACATTTAAAATAAAATAAAAGATGCATCGTGCTGAGTCAGCAACATGAATGAAGGGAGACATTTCTTTGAAGGAGTATGTGGGCGTTGTAGTAAGATGTGTTTGTCAGACGTTGGGTGGTGGTGAATGTACCTGGACGTTCCAGGTGGCCCCGGAGGCAGGGTGCGCCCGCCTCAAGGGCCCGGTGACACTCCGCGCGCGCCTCATGCCGACTGCCGCGGCCGCTCGCATTTTGCTCCGGCGCTGCGCACGCATACAGCCTCTTTGCTCCAGGCGGCCCAATTCAACAAACAAAATCGAAACTCAATCGTAGGACAATCGTTGAACCTTAACCATAACGTGTTATCGCCTCGTACGATAGTGAAATACGTTGCAAAGTTTGTATGATTCATAGTAAAGGTAATAATTTTAGCAATAGGTAATCTCAATTTTTTTTAAATATTAAATTCAAAAGCGAAATACAACGTACTCGTAACGTATAAAAAATTTCTAAGATTGTTTTGCCTTATTATTGGGATAGACTACAAAAATTCTAATTTAAGGAAAGGAAGGTATCTACTGCCGATCAGTCTGTCACCTAACATTGCTAGAAAGTCTCGCTACTTGGCTCGCCTCTCAACCAGTTACTTCCCGCTCCCCGGCAATAATTACGGTCACGCTACTTGCTCGGAGGGCGTCTCAAATTACCTAAACCTGATCTCTGCTCTAATTACTATGTATTTCAAGATTTCCAGGTATTGTTGGGTTTAGCTTGCTTAGTCTTACTCGTACACTTTGTCTTTTCAATAAATGTCTTCGTTTCCGATCCTTGAGGAAAACACCAAGAAATCGCAGCACTCGTAGCTTTTCATAGCTCGCTGAGCAACTCTAAACTTATGGACTAACGCCGCTGTTAGTGTCCATGTCTCGGTTAATAATTAGCAGGTTGCACTGATCAAAGTACGCACGGAAGCGTTCACGATTGCTCACTTAACTTATTCCAGACCGTGCCCGATGCTGCTTAGTTTATGTTCGTAGATTGGTTTCTATTTTCCTAATAATCTACCATATTGTGCTCTAATACATTTTATTAGCCATAAAGTTATGGAATTAGTCACAGACTAAGGTAAATAGATCCATCAATCCGCATTATAGTAGGTACCTATAATGCTGGAGTATGCGCCAAGTCTCATCGAGTTGTGCTAAATGAGACATAAATAAAAAGAGTTGAAGATACGAGTAGGAAAAAAGACTTGTGATAAAAAGAAAATAAGAAGAATGAAGATAATAGACTGTTTAGAAAGAGTAAAAGGGAGGATATCGACTTTTCACTTGGACTAATCCAGTAACGACATAGAAGAAAGCGTAATAAACCAGAATAAATTTAATTCATAGCTTTCATTTTGTTTTGCGATCGTGTGATAAAAGATAAAGACCTGTAGGACTTTACTATATGATAATTTATTTTAAAGGTATATGAGGGGGTAATTAGTAATTCACCAACGAAATATAAATACAGTTCATGTGTAGGTACTCGTACAAGTAAATATTAAATGTATTTAATTTGATCTCGGCGAAGTTAGATAGTGTAATTAGTGAAATGAATCGTATTAATTGTTGACGATTGTGCATCTAAAAGATTTGTCCAGTGATGTGGATCGCAGGGTGATGCGGGCGGCGGCGGGCGGGAGGCCAGTCACGTGGAGCTCGGGGCGCCGGCGCGGCCGGGTCGCCCGGGCTCTCGTCCGGGCTCGCGGCCGCGGCATTCCCTCGCCGGCAGCCGGCCGTACGCTATGTGCGCCTCCGCGCCAACGGCAGTGCGTGTCGCGGCTTTCCGCCCAGCTCCCATAGCGTCCCGAGCCCGACGCGGGCCTCGCGCCGCCGTCGGCGCCTCGTTGCGTTGAACGCTGGGCTGCATGGTGGAGCGCGCCGTGCGGGGGGTGGGGAGGCAGGTGGCCTCGCGCAGGTGCGGCCCGCGCACGGCCCGGGGCCGCATTAGCAGCGCGTGGAGGCGCGGGCCCGCCGCGGCGCGCGCCCGCCCGCCTGCTCGCGCTCATGGAGCCGCCATGGGAGCTAGAACTCGAGCTAAGGAGACACATCGAGACCTGCGCTTGCACTTGCGACCACATGGGCTATGGGAACTATATGGACTATCAGGTCGCACCGCCGGCACACGCCTGCATCTGCCGCGCGATCACCTCGCCGCACGCCCACGTATGTGTCGATTGTCCGTCCGTGCCTTCATCCCTGCATGTTACTGTATCCGGTCCGATAGGGATCGCTTCCACGCTGACCTTGTTTAGTGTTCACATCTCACACGCACAGTGCCTACTCGATGTGTTGTTGTAACCTGTACGACGACTTCTGTACGAGACTTCTATTAAAACATTGTATTTGAAATTAAATTCCTGCACTTTTTTGTTTTGTTTACCTACTTTATATTATCTTTTGTAAAAATTATAGAAAATTTACTTCATAATTTATGTTTTCATTTCATTTCATTTCACACACATCCTTGCTGTCAACTCCTTCATTAAAGATCTGTAAACCAGCGATAGTACCTACATAAAAAAAAAATTAGTAATTTCTTGGCCGTCACAACTTTTTGATAGTTTTCATAGATATAAAAATATTATTTGCGCTATTCATATTTGGATTTTACCAACAATAATTATTAAATACATGGAGTCCTAATGTTCTTAATGGCAAGTAAAGTCCACCAACTCCTAAGCACGCGACCAGTGATCGTAGACTATGACATAAACTCATTTCATATTAGAGAGGAGATCCGCGCACGAAAGTACGACAGTAAAACAGTATAGAGATGAAGTAATGGTTTCATTGAGGTAGTACGTAATTAGGGTTATTAATCAATTTTATGTACATATGCCTTAAAATAAAAACATTTGGTCTTACGAAAAGGTATTTTTAAAGTAAAATAAGCATATAAAAAAGTTTAAAATCTTATCTTAAAGATTTCGTATAAGTAAAAAGAAAACAAGATGCCCAATTGTTATCTGAATCCTTTAAGCAAGTTACCGCCATCAATTCTCAAAGCGTTGGGTTTGCCTGAATAAAAAAGCAGTAGTGGCTACATTTCATATATTATTTACTGACGACGAAATCCTGTGCTTTATTTATTTTATTCCAGCAAATCAGTTCAATAATACATAAACAATGAGTTGGTTTCATTTCATTGCTTTAAATTGAGCATTGGGAATCATAAGTTTCATTTTGTCTTATTACAAAACATATAATGACAATTTATAATTATCCTACTATATTTCTTTACGATACCTTAAAAATATTGCTTAAAAATAAGGAAAACTCAGAAAACTCACGGATCCTGAGTACTACCTCATAGCGTGATAAAAACTTTTACGGATAAGAGTTAAATGAATCGAGTTTATTCGATAGGGTGAAAGTTAAATAGATAAAAAGTTAGATACTTCGTTCACTCGACAACAATGTAATTAACCTATGAGCTTTCTCTTTGTTTTCAAACTGCAACATTTTCTTTATATGTTTTCCTTACTAATCGAGAGTGAATAGGTACAGTAACCTTGCATTATTAAGAATTTATTATTGTAGATATGTAGTGGTGTAGACGCAGAAAATAGTCGCAGATTTTACAGGAGAATAAAATGGTATAAGGTTTAATAAAAGTTCAAATCGCTTGATCGCTCATGTATAGATGGATGGTCATATTTGATTGCTGCGTTTTATGAATTGTTTGAATACAATGACGGCTACGTTCTTTTCAATGTAGTTTTCAAGTTCCGCGGTTAAATAATATTTGCTATATTAAACCGTTATACAAAAGCTTCAGGCGGAGAAATCGTAGTGCTTTCAAATTGGTTATGTACTTTTGTTATATAATTTCAGCTGACATTTGCTGACCTAAATGTCCATTTGTAAGACCGATATTTCCGTGGGGGAGGCTGTAAGTTTATTTCTGAATAGGCATCTGAAGATTTGTAGAAAAAGATGATTATTTTAAGATGATATTGAGAAATGAGATGCCTACATAAGGCGATGTTATATTATAGCGAGATTAAATGTACATTATACTGTATCAGTCAACAATAGGACATGATAAAAAAGGCATCGATACTCGTATTAACGAAATAATAATGGTACCTAAATACGAGTATAGTTGGCATAGCACGTTATCTGTAACCTCTTCATTCATTACGGGCCTCTTAAATGTCTTTTGTGTTGTTGTTTATAAACAAATCTTACATTTTATATTCATACTCGTAGGTTCATAGCGTATACTAATGTTATATAACGCAATGCTGCCTAATGTATTACGTTATGTATATGTTTAGCAAAATACGTATAATCTAGGTATCCACATTTCTTGACAAAAGTTTATTCTACATCGTCGAGGTCTGCACCGCCTCCGTATAAAAAGGAAAATACGAACATGTCTCAACCTTAATCTTGATAAGTAAACGGACTCACGCTTTTAACAAATATTATCCCGGCATCTTTTTTATAGCTTTCTTTTCCCACAATTTGGTGTTAGGAGTAATTTGGCTTTGGAAATATTTTATCAGTCACATATTTAGGTACCTACTCATCGTTCTAGTATGTAGGTACATATTGCAGTTGGAAGATACTTCGTGTTAAATGTAGCTTAACTTTTAACACGGATTAGCTGGAATAAATGTTTTTGCTTAAGTATTAAGTATCTATTTATTGCTAATTGGTACATCTACTATATAAAAATAAGTCGGGTTTTCCTCCCTGATGATATAACTCCAGAACGCACGAACCGATTTTCACGG